>JAPFFP010098673.1:0-19965 GCA_026153255.1 Solanum medicagineum | reverse complement strand
GTTTAACATATGTGGGTCTTCATCCATGGGTCCTTTCACCCATGGAGCCCAACCTTCTCTTTTTATGAAAATTGCATTATTTCAAGTTGTATAACCTATGAGTATCTCTTATTATGAAATATGAACATAAATCATGTTGGGATTTTACCAAGTATTGATTGATTATGCATGAATATCTATTTCAAGCTTATTCTATAAAGTGACTTTGTCTATTGAGACTATGCATGTTTTGAACTATGCAACTATGAACAATTATGAGCTTTTGTAATACCCTACATAAGGGTTTTATTACCATTTTGGTGGGTTGATTTGCATTGGGTTTACTCACCATGTTTCACACTTGAATTGCATGATTTTGAACAAGTGTCATGAACCTACCACGTGTTTGATAAAACGGCATGACAAGAATTCTCAAGTTAATGATGATTTATTACATGATTTACAAGTCAAGTGAGTTTATGATGATTAAGAGCTTTCAAGCGTGTATTGAATTCATGAAAAGTATCTATGATGTTGCAAGTATCAAGTTAACCCCAATTTCAAGATTTTTACATCTTGTGTTCTCTTCATGTTAAAGTAAGGGTTCATGTATATAATTATGATCTACTCTCATGTTCAAGTTAGGCCCACTACTATAGGTCAAGCATGGTATGAGCTACTCAAGTCATGTTCTTACAAGCTATTCATGTTATGATTAAAGTACAATTATTTCAAGTATTCCATGGGATTAGACTTAGCCCTGATTAAGTCTTAAGATGGGGGCTCGACTCAAGGGGTCGTTATATAAAGTCTTTAGTCTTTACACTATGTGTCACCCTAGGATTATATATTATCCTTGCTATACAGTGGATCCATCTAGTGCATTTTATCATGAAATCCTTTCAAAAATGGGTCAGATTCCCATAAGGAGGGTTGCTTCATACGAAATGGGTCATGTTCCCATAAGGTGACGTATGGTTTACCTTGGCAAGTAGACCACCTCTTTACAAATGAGGGATATTCATTGGGATTCCATGTTATAGCTCGCTTGGTCTTACTCGTGTTGGTTAAAGTCTCTTCCCACATATGTACGGTATATTATGAAAGTTAAATGATTTACAAGCATGTTTTATTACAAGCATTAATTATACATGTCATATGGAGATTATATCTATTGCTTATATGTATGCATTTTGAATATGATGATTTATATCCTTATTGCATTGCACCCCGCATACTTAGTACATTCAATCGTACTAATGCATAATCTATGCCTACATAATATTACCATGTAGGGACCGAAGCTCTTTTTGATCATCCTGCATGTGGCTAGTTCAGTATTTCGAAGAAAAACACTGGTGAGTCCTCAAGTCCAAGGACAATAACTAAGTTACTCTTGCTATGTTGAGACTTCTTTATGTTGAATACCTTTTATCATGAGGGTGAGCCCAGGAAGTGTCTTGACTCCGTTCTAAGTTATAAGTGTTGTTGTATACTATGTTATGTATATGCTATGAACTTGACTCTTTTATGCTTTGTGATTATCAAAGACTCTCCTTAGTCCCGCTTCCCTTTTTAAATATATCATTTGTTGATATTTATCTTGCTTCCACGACCAAGGATGTGTGATTGGTATGCTAAGAGGCTTGTTTGTGGTCCCTTCAGGTTCTTCATTCGTCGTGTCACGTCTAGGACCTAGGCTTGGGTCGTGATAAGTCAGAGCACTAGGTTGTTAATGGTCCTCAGAAATCCGACACAATGCATCAACTAGAGTCTTATTCATGGTTGTGAAACACGCCAAAACTATGAATGGGAGGCTTTGAGGCATTTTTAGGAATGTTTCACTTCATGATCTATGTCGTGCGGTGGAGCTAAGTCCCGTAAGGCTTATTATTGATCCCTAACTATTACATTTTAGAATATTTCTCAAGCTATTCAGGATAGGGGATAGGACGATAACTATCTCTCACTTGAGGGTCAACTTCCCAATGGTGACATGTCAAATGTGGAGGTTCGTAATGCTCTATGGTTATTGGCCAAGGTTGTAACCGCTCAACTCAATAAATAATTGCATGCCCCCAAGACTTCAAGGGAAAAGAGGAGGGAGAGGAAGGCTAAGAGGGCCCGAGCTGATGGTGCCTTATCTTCTACTAGTCTACCGGTTCCCAGGTACAAGAAGAAAAGGATCCCTTTTTTCACTTGTCAAGGGTGTGGCAAGAAGCATTAAGAAAGGTGTTTGGTGGGAGCCAAAGGTTGTTTCAAGTGTTGTTATGTTTGGTGATATCAAAAATTCAACTTCATATTCATGATCGGGGGGCAAAATTTATTGGGGAATTGGTATAACCCTGATTTTAGAGCAACCGTACCAAAATTTTATTGTCCAAAATTACGAAAAACAGTGAGCGTAAGCGCACTTGATGCAATGCGGCCATGGCGTGGACTAATGTTATTTTGCTCCAGCTTCCTGTTTTGGTCCAGGGCCTTTGGGTCTTGGGCCTAAGCCTTCCCATGCGTACAAATATCTATACGTAGTCATATTTCAACTCCATATCATACAAGATATTCCCCAAAACCCTCTCTAACACTTAGAAAAATATTTCACACAAATTCTAGCATTCCAAACTCATTTAGGATCTAAGAATTTCATTAAAGTTTCAAGTTCTCAATCAAATCTTCATCAAAGAAATCTCCAAAGTTGAGGTATGTGAGTTTCAACCATTGGGCCCTTTCACCCATGGTGTCCAACCTTCTTTTTCATGTAAATTGCATGTTTTCAAGTTGATTATTTATGGGTATCTTCTATTATGAAATTTGATATGTTGCGGTTTCATAAAATGTTGACTGATTAACCATGTTTTGAGCTATAAATCTATGATTTATTATGAGATTTGATAAAGGGTTTTAATGTATCTTTCATAGTGGTGTTACCAAGTGTTGGTGGGTTAATTTACATTAAGTTTTCTCATATTATTTCACCCTTGATTTGCATGATTTTGAACTAGCATTGCACACCCACCAAGTGTTTGATAAAATGTCTTGGCAAGGATTCTTGATGTTGATGAAGGGTTATTGTCTGATTTTACTTGACAAGTATGTTATGATTCTTTATGGGTTCCTAAACATGTTTTAAACTCTTGAGAAGCTTCCATGATCTACAATAAGATTTTGAACCTTTATACTATGTTTTGCTTTCATGAGAAAAGTGGAGTTCTTCGTGATCCTTTGATGTGTTGGTTTGATGAGCTACTCTGTATTCCTTCCTAAAAGATTATATCATAAGGTAGGGATAATATATCAAAAAGGCCATACCAGAAGGTAGAGTAACTCATGTTTTGCTACTTAAATGATTATATCATAAGGTAGGGACAACCTACCGAAAAGGATATGTCATAAGCTAGGATCTCTCTTACTGATAAGATCGCATCGTAAGTAAGTGCACCCATATTCTTAACGAAGAGATTATGTTGTAAGGTAAGGATACCTATTGAATTCTACCGTTGAGGCCATGCTGTAAGGGAGGATCACTCACAACTCTTACTGAAAATATTGTATCGTAAGGTAAAAGGCATCTCATACTACTTACTCAAAACACTATGTCGTAAAGTAGGAGTATCGGTAACACTCTCTGAAATGGCTATACCATAAGGTGAGTGGGTAACTACTTCGCTATTCTCATGTATGCTTATATAAGGTGGAGTATGTATATTCCCTATTGAGCTTATGTTCATTGATTATGACTTAAAAACATGTTTTACTCAAAGCATTGATCATGCATGTCGTATTGTTATTATGCTATCTATTAACTAAGCTTATGCATCTTGACTATACATGGCTTATGATTGTTGTTGCATTGCATCCCACATACATAGTGAATTCAAATGTACTAACGTATACTCTATGCCTACAGGAAGTTACCATGTAGGAACCGGAGCTCCATTTGATCATCATCCTCCTCCACGTGGCTAGTACTATCTTTGAAGTAAGTTAGGTCATTCCTTAGCTCCAAGGATGATATCTTTTGATCTTATACAAAGACTCTTTTTCTTTTATTGTATGCTTTTGACTATGAGGGTGAGCCCGAAAAGTTGTCTTGGCCTCCGCTCAATTCTAAGTTTATAGGTTTTGCTAGACATGTTATGTAATAATGCTTTGAGCTTTGACTCTTTTGACTCTTGTATGTTTTTAAGCTATGAAAGCCTACCTTAGCCCCTTTATCCTTATTTTATGTTCTCTTATTGTTGTTTAATTGCTTCCACGACCAAGGATGTGTATTGATTTACGAAGAGACTTGTTTGGGGTCCCTTCGGGTTCCACATTCGCCATGTCACGTCTAGGCCCTAGGTCCGGATTGTGACAACAAGATGAGATATTAACTGATGGCCTCAAGGGAAAGGAGAAGAAGGGATCAAATTAAAAGTAGGCTTCAATACGTTAACTCGGTGACAAGGGTGGGGCGACCCATCCTAGGTGCCCAAAGTGTGAGAAAATTCATAGTGGCACATCTTGGAGAAACACAGGTGCACACTTTTGGTGTGGAAAGATGGGTCACAACGTTGTTGATTATCCATATGCTCAAAGGAAGGGAAAAGGTGTTGGTGTTCAAGCTTCTCCTACGTGCAACAAGTGTGGAAGGTACTATCCAAGAGATTGTTTGACCGGTTCGAGTGCATGTTTCGAGTGTGGCTCAAAGATCACAAGTTGAGATATTATCCATGGGCTATAAGAAATTTTGAGGACGACTATCGACGATCTCAACCATACAACTCTAGGGGTCACTAGACTCGGCTTGGCATTTCACCTGGTATGTTCAAGGTTTTTTATTATGATGTGTATGCTTTTATAGATCTGAGTGCCACTCTTTCTTCCAATACTCCTTTATATTGCCAAAAAGCTTCATGTGAGTCCCGAATTGTTGTGTGAAGCTTATGATGTGTCTATCCCCGTTGGTGAGTCCATTGTTGCTAAAAGAGTATATAGAAATTGTCTCATGTTCATATTGCATAAAGTCCTGCCTTGTGATTTTGTTGAATTAGGTATGGTGGATTTTGATATTATTCTTGGGATGGATTGGTTAAATACATATCATGCTTTTATTGATTGTAGAACCCGTAAGGTTAAATTCCAATTCCCTAATGAGCCCGTCCTTGAATGGGAAAGTCGTAATGTGGTGGTCAAGGGTAGATTCATTTCTTATCTAAAAGCCCAAAGGATGATTTCTAAGGGTTGCATTTACCATTTTGTGAATGTTAGGGATGTTGAGTCCAAAGTCCTTCCTATTGAGTTGGTTCCGATGGTTAATGAGTTTCTTGGTGTCTTTCCCGATGAGCTTCCTAGTGTTCCTCCCGAAAGGAAAATAGTTTTTGGTATAGACCTCCTTCCCGATACACAACCCATTTCAATTCCCCCTTTTCGTATGCCCCCGAAATAATTGAAAGAGTTGAATGATCAATTGAGGGATTTTTCAGAGAAGGGTTTCATAACATAAAATCAATGTTGTTTGTAAAGAAGAAGGATGGTTCCCTTAGAATATGCATTGATTACCGGCAACTTAATAGGGTTATCATAAAGAATAAGTACCCTGTACGAAGGATTGATGACCTTTTTGATCAACTAGAAGGGGCTAGTCACTTTCTAAGATTAATATTTGGTCCGGATACCACCAAGTGAAGGTAAGGGAGTGTGATATTGCTAAGATGGCCTTTCGGACTACGTACGGGCACTTTGAATTTGTGATAATGTCTTTTGGCTTGACTAATGCACCGACTATATTTATGAATCTCATGAATAGGGTCTTTAAACCCTACCATGATATGTTTGTGGTGGTCTTTATTGAAGATATATTGATTTATTCTCGAAGTTAGGAAGAGCATGTGAATCACTTGAGGGTGGTGTTGCAAATCTAGAGGAATGAAAAATTGTTTGCTAAATATGAAAAGTGTGAATTTTTGTTGAAAGAGGCAGTTTTTCTAGGGCTTGTGGTGTCGAATGATTGAATTAAGGTGGATCCTAAGAAGACGAAGGTGATAAGAAATTGGCCTAGACCCTTGACTCCATCGGATATTAGGAGTTTCTTGGGTTTGGCAAGTTATTACAAGAGGATTGTGAATGAGTTCTCTTCTATTGCTTCCCCTATGATAAAGTTGACCCAAAAGAAGGCAAAATTTGTATGGACTGATGAATGTGAAAAGTGTTTTTAAACTTTGAAAGATAAGCTTGTCTCCGCTCCTATCCTGGCTCTATCGTAAGGGTTTGTGGTTTATTGTGATGCCTCAACAATTGGTTTGGGGTGTGTCTTGATGCAAAATGGTAAGGTGATAGCGTATGTCACTAGGCAACTTAAGGTGCATGAGCGAAACTATCCCACCCATGATCTTGAATTGGCGGCTAAGGTATTTGCTTTAAATATTTGGCATCACTTTTTGTATGGGGTTCATGTGGATGTATTTACCGACCACAAGAGTCTCCAATATGTGTTCACACTGAAAGATGTTATCTTGAGACAAAAAGGTGGTTAGAGCTCCTTAATGATTATGACATCAATGTACATTATCATCCCGACAAAGCTAATGTTGTGACCGATGCTCTACGTAGAATATCCATGGGTAGACTAGCTCATATTAATGTTGGTGACAAAGAGGTGGCTAGAGAGGTTCATTGATTGGCTAGGTTGGGGGTTAGTTTGGATGAAGTTGAAAATGGAGGTGTAGTGGTTGTTGATGGTTCTAAATCTTCTTTGATTGAGGAAGTCATGTCAAAACAAGATCTTGACCCTACCTTGCTAGAGTTGAAGACCTTGGTTAAAGATGGTAAAGTGGAGGTTTTCTCCCAAGGGGAAGATGGTTCCCTTAGGTACTCAGGTAGGTTGAGTGTGCATAATGTTGATAACTTAAAGGAGTTAATATTTTGAAGGAGGCCCATAATTCATCTTATTTTATATGCCCTGGTTCAACAAAGATGTACAGAGACTTGAGGGAGGCGTATTGGTGGGTTGGTATGAAGAGGGATATCGCCAAGTTCCTATTTGATTTTCACAATTGTCAACAAGTGAAAGCCGAAAACAAAAGATCGGGTGGCCTAGCCTAAGATATAGGAATTCCTACTTTGAAGTGGGAAGAGATCAACATGGATTTTGTGGTTGGATTACCTAAGACTAGGAGACACTTTGACTCTATGTGGGTTATTGTGGATACAATGAAAAAGTTGCCTCACTTTCTACTAATCAAAACCACTTATGGTGCCGAATATTATGCCAAGTTGTATATTCATGAGTTGGTTAGAGTGCATGGGGTTCCCTTGTCTATCATTTCAGATCGTGGTGCTCAATTCGCTTCTCATTGTTGGAGGTCCTTCTAAAGAGGTATTGGTACCAAGGTCAAGCTTAGCACAACTTTTCATCCTCAAAATGGATGCCCAAGCCTAAAGGACTATCAAACACTTAAGGATATGCTTAGAGCTTGTGTTTCAGAGTATAAGGGTAGTTGGGATGAATATCTTCCACTCACTTAGTTTGCTTACAACAATAACTACCACTCTAGCATTGACATGGCTCCATTTTAAACTTTATATGGTAGGCGTTGTAGATCCCTGATTCGGTGGTTTGATGTGGGGAAGATGGCTTTGCTAGGTCCAGATTTGGTTATGGAAGCCTTGGAGAAGGTAAGATTGATAACAGAGAGATTGAAGACAGCCCAAAGTAGACAAAATTCCTCTCTGATGTGAGAAGAAAAGATCTTGAGATTAGGGTTGGTGATTGGGTTTACTTGAAAGTCTCACCCATGAAGGGTATGGTCTGGTTTGTGAAGAAATGAAAATTGAGCCCAGGTTCGCGGGTCCTTATAGAGTTTTAAGGAGGATTAGTAAGGTTGCATATGAGTTGGAGTTTCCTATGGAGATGAATATGGTTCATTAAATCTTCCATGTGTCCATGTTGAGGAAGTGTGTGGGTGACCCAAGTGCGATAGTGCCCTTAGAGGTTGTGGGTATTGTAGAAGATAATTTAACATATGAGGAGGTCCCGGAGGAGATTTTGGATAGACAAGTGAAGAGGTTGAGAAACAAAGATGTAGCTTCCGTCAAGATCCTTTGGAGGAATCAACAAGTTGAAAGTGTCACATAGGAATTCGAGGCGAGCATAAAAAAGCATAATCATATCTCTTTCACTCTACTCAAGCCAAAGGTAATAACTTAAGTACCATCTATGATTTAAAGTCTTAAGTTTCAAGCCTCATGTCATTTTGCATGCATTCATGTTTATGGTAACAAGTCTATGGTGATTTTTGACTCTCATGTTGAGATTTTTGAAAAATTATATTTAAGTGCATTTGTTGCATTCATGTCAGGCTGAAATCTTCATAATTATTTCTCCTACTCATGTTTCTTTGACATTCTAGGACAAATGTTTCCAAGAGGAAGATATTGAAACACCCCTCATGTGTTCCGGAATACCCACTAATCGTAATTTCCATATATCTCAAAATCCGTGCGTGATTTCGAAAATCTTGAGAAATCTGAATTCATATTCTCTATTAGGGGGAAAGTTGAGTGGGAAATGGGCATAGCCCAGATTTTAGAAGACCCATAGGAAAAAATCATTTTCGCTAACTTTACGATGTCTAGTGGTTATCCACACTCAGGGCGCGCCACTGTACATTTTGCACTTTGCATCTAGTCCAGTCGCGCCTGGGGCGTAGACCAATGTAACATTTTCCTTGATTTTCTTATTTCTCCTTAGGTCATTGTGGTCAAAGCCCCATACCCACTTAAACGTGAAATCTCCCATACATAGTCATTTTTTAACTCTATAACTCACAAAAGCCTCTCTCAAACCTCTCTAAGACTCTATAAATTCTCTCATTCAAATCTAAGGATTTCAAGCACGAGTTTGAACTCAAGGATTCATTTCAAGCTCAATGTCTACTTCAAATTCTCTTCAAGGGATTCAAGTGAAATGACCCTAAAAAGTGCCCAAAAATGTGCCTTCAATGTGCCTAGAATCGTAATTTCCGCATATCTCAAAATCTAGGTGCGATATCGAAAATCTGACTTCATATTCTTGTTCAGGGGACAAAATGGAGTGGGAAATGGGTCTAACACTGATTTTAGAGCAACCGTATCAAAATTCAAAAATCCAAAGTGAGCGAATTCCAGTGAGCAGGGGCGCAGAGAGGTGTTATTTTTGCCCAATTTTTGTTGTCCAGTCCAAGGCCTTTGGGTCTTGGGCCTAAGCCTCCCCATGCGTAAAAATACCTATACTTAGCCATATTTCACCTTCATATCATACAAGACATCTCCCAATACTCTCTCAAACACTTAGACAAATATTTTACTCAAAATTCTAATGCCAAATCTCTTTCTAGATCTTAAGGAAATCACTCAAGCTTCAAGTTCTCATCTCAATTTTAATAAAGGAATTCCCCAAAGTCAAGGTATGTGGGTTACAACCATTGGGTCCTTTCACCCATGGTGCTCAAGATTCATTTTTACCTAAACCTCGTGTTTCTAAGTTGATTTACTAATGGGTCTTACTTAATATGAATTTGAATATGACCTATGTTGGGGTTTTGTAAAAGTGTGACTGTTTGAGCATGTTTTGGAGCTATGAATCTTTGATCTATCTTGAGGTTTGATCAAGGGTTTCAATTTATACTGCATGAGGGTACTACCAATTATTGGTGGGTTGATTTACTTCAAGTTTTCTTACATGATTTCACTCTTGAATTGTATGATTTTACACTAGCATTACACACTCGCCAAGTGTTTGATAAAATGTCTTATTAAGAATTCATGAGTTATTGAGGGCTTATTGCATGGCTTGTGAGTCAAGTGGCATTAGGATGATGAAAGGAACATGGGTATGTATTGGATCCATGAAAAGTACCTATGGTGTTAAAAGTAGATTGTAGGGTTTCCATGTTCGTTGTGTTCTTGAGAAAATTGAGAAGCCCTATCTTGATGCTTGAAATATAATGGTTTGATGATCTATTTTTGTAACTCCTACCAAAAAGATTACATCGTAAGTTTATGGACATTCTACCGAAAAGGCTATGCCATAATGTAGAATGATTAATAGTTCTTACCGAAAAGATTATATCATAATGTTTGGACAACCTACCGACAAGGCCATGCCATAAGGTACAAATCATGATTCCTACAGGAAAGATCATATCATAAAGTAGGGACAATCTACCAAAGAGGCCATACCATAAGGTAGAATGATTCATGGCTCCTACTTAAAAGATTATATCATTAATTAGGGACAACTTACTGAAAAGGACATACCATAACGTAGGATCTCTCTTGCCGATAAGATCATATCATAAGGTAAATACACCCACTTTCTTACCAAAGAGATTATGTCATAAGGTAGGGATACATAAGGAATTCTACGGATAAGGCCATGCCGTAAGGTAAAATCAATCATGACTCTTACCAAAAGTATTGTATCGTAAGGTAAGGGGCATCACAAACTACCTACCCAAAACACTATCTCATAAAGTAGGGGTATCGACAACACTGTCCGAAAAGGGCTATACCATAAGGTTAGTGGGTAACTACTTGGACATTCTTGAGCATGTTTATGTAAAAGTTGAGCATACTTAATACTCCACATTGAGTTTATATTTCGGGATTTTGACTAAGCATGTTTTACTTTAAGCATCGCTTATGCATGTCATATTGATATTATTCTATCTCTTGCTTATGCTTCTGCATTTTGATTATGTATCCTATCTCTTAATTGCATTGCATCCTACATACTTACTACATTCAACGTATTAAAGCATACTCTATGCCTACATAATATCACCATGTAGGAACCGAAACTCCTATTGATTCTCCTCCACGTGGCTAGACGGATTGTTCAAGTTAGCTTTTGGTAGGTCCTCATGTCACGGGACAATATCTATCTTCTCTCATGCTTATGTTTAGGCTATATATTTTATATTTGGATTGCCTTTTGTCATTATTATGAGGGTGAGCCCGGTAGCTTGTCTTGGCCCCTACTAAGTTATATGCTTAGAGGTGTTGTTGGACAAGTTATGTAATGATGTTATGAGCCTTGACTCTCTTGACTCTTTGACACTGATGATTTGAAATATGTCCTTTAGCTCCATTTCCCTTGTTCATGTTTTTTTTGTTGTTTACTCTTGCTTCCATAACCAAGGATGTGTGTATGATATGCTAAGAGGCTTGTTTGGGGTTCCTTTAGGTTCCCCATTCGCCGTGTCACGTCTAGGCCCTAGTTTGGGTCGTGAAAAACTTGGTATTAGAGCACTAGGTTGTTAATGATCCTCGGCATCCAACAAACCACATGGATTAGAGTCTTATGCATAGTTGTGTTGTGCACCACAACTATGAGTAAGAGGCTACGAGACATTCTAGGAAATGTTTTCCTTCTTCTTACTCTATTTCGTGCTATAGAAGTTAAGGTAAGGTTTCCCCCTAACGATTATTCTTTGCTATGCTATATCATGCCTATCCCAAGAGGAATTAGAGCTCGTATACTCGAGGGACAACTGGCCTACCCCGCTCCTCAAGGTGGAGGGACTACCGAGGTTGAGTTCTGGAATGCTATAGCCATATTGGCCCATGCCATTGCTAATTAAATCATCCAAGGGGCCCAATCCCCTTAGTCCCCTACTTCATCCTCTAGGCTGAGGAAATTTACAAGGATGAGCCCATCGGAGTTCCACGGGTCTAAGGTGGATGAGAACCCCCAAGAATTCATAGATGAGGTGTATAACGTTCTATGCATCATGCATATAAGTTCGGAGGAAAATTCATATCTTGCATCTTATTAACTAAAAAGAGTAGCTCAAATTTGGTTTGTCCAATGAAAGGTGGAGAGGGGAAGCCATGATACTATTCCTTGGGAGGACTTCAAAGCCGCCTTCCTCAATCGGTTCTTCCCTCTTGAGTTGATAGAGGCTAAAATGATAGAGTTCACGAACCTTATGCAAGGTTCCATGAGTGTGAGGGAATATGCTCTCAAATTCAACAAGCTTTCCAAGTATGCTCCATAATTGGTGGCCGACCCTAGGTCAAGGATGAACAAGTTTGTGATGGGGGTATCTTATTTGGTTACTGAAGAGTGTCGTACCGTGATGCTTGTAAGAAAAATGGATTTGTCTTGGCTCATGACCTTTGCCGAACAACATGAAGGTGAGAAACTTAGGAAGAAGAGTAGTGGGGAGTCGAAGAGGGCTCGATTTAAGGGTGACTGATTTGAACAAGATTATGAGTTTCAAGGCCAAGGGATCTTAAGTGCTCCAAACAAGAGGGTTTCCAAGGAAGGGGTACCTAACGCAAGGCTCCAAGAAGGTGGTGAGAGGGCGGCTTATCCTAGATGTTCAAACTGTTTGAAGAAATATGGTGGCACATGTTGGAGGAGCATGGGTGCATGCTGTGGGTGTAGTGAGATGGGCAACAAAATTCTGGATTATCCATATGCTCAAAACAAGGGTAAAGGGGGTGACTTTGAATAAGGGGATACTCTAAGACGTAATCGGTTCTATTCTTTTCAAAGGAGGCAAGGAAGGAATGAGGTGCCCGATGATGCCACTGGTATGTTAAGGGTTTTCTTTATTTTGGTTGTGCATGCTTTGATAGTTTCGGAATTCACTATTTTTTTCATTATTCCTTTTGTTGCTAGTATGATTCATGTGTGCCCCAAATGGTTAGTGAGTCTATTGTGGCTAGAATGTCTATAAGGGTTTCCCCATGTTCTTATTGCATAGAGTCTTGTCTTTTGATCTTGGCTGAATTTGGTTTGATGGGTTGGACGTCTTAGGGTGGTTTAGGTACTTGCATATCATGCTTCTAATGAGTATAGGGCCCATTAGGTTGTAATATGATTGTTAAGGATGGACGATCTATTAGGTCAACTACAATGGGCTAGTCGTTTCTCTATGATTGGTCTTCAATTCAGGTTATGTCCCAAAGTGATGATGAGGGTAGGTGATATCCCCAAGTGTCTTTTCGGAATATGACTGAGCATTTTGAGTCATGGTAGAGTTGTTGGGTTGACTAATGCATCGGCTATGTCTATGGGTTTCGTGAATAGGATCTTAAAACCTACCTTGTCATCCTTGTGTTGGTCTCTAGTGATAGATTATTGACTTATTTAGAGCTTGTGAATCATTTGGGGGTAACAAGAAGGTGGTTAGAGCTCCTTAAGGATTATGATATGAGTGTGTATTATCACCCCAGTAAGGTTAATGTTGTGATCGATGCTCTAGGTAGGGTTTCTATGGGTAGCCTAGCATGTGTTGATGGGGATGGCAAGAGGTGACTAGAGAGGTCCATCGTTTGACCTGATTAGGAGTTAGATTGGAAGAGGTTGGCTATTGTGGTGTAGAGGTGGCTAAATAGTTCTAGATCTTTCTTGGTTGATGAGGAAAAAGCAAAGCAAGACTTTGACCCCGCCTTGCTAGAGTTGAAGGCCTTGGTGAAAAATGATAGTGGGGGTTTTCTCCCAAGGAGATATGGTGTCATTAGATAGTAAGGTTGGCCATATGTGTTTGTGTTGATTATTTGGTTCACTTGGAAGTTCCCTCGCCCCCCACCCCCATCTAGGGTGTGGTCCAGTTTGGGAAGAAAAAGAATTGAGTTTATGCTTTGTAGGTTCTTATAGAATGAGGAAGGTTAGTAAGGTTGCATATGAATGAGAATTGGCTATGGATATGGATAGGGTTCGTCCAGTTCTTGTTGATTCAAGATTGAGGGGATGTTTTGGTGACTCTAGTGCTATAGAACTCTTTGAGGTTGTGGGTGTTGTGGAGGATAAGTTGGCTTAGGAAAAGATCCCTATGGAGATATTGGATGGATGGGTAGAAAAAGTTGATTAATAAGGATGTGGTTTTCGTCAAGACCCTTTGGAAGAATCGTGAAATCAATAATCTCTCTCGGGAAGCCGGAGTGGGCATAGAGAAGCAATATCTGTACCTCTTTCATTCTATTCAAGCTTCTGCTAAAACACCAATTCCTTTTCTTTATGGTTCCAAATCTTATGTTTCAGCCGCTATGTCATTTGCATGCATTCATGTTTATGTTGACAAATTCATGATGATTTTGACTCTTATATTGAGATTTTAAAAATTATGTTTTTTAAATATGTTGTTGCATTCTTATTGGGGAAGATTTCTTAACGATTACTCTTTTTAGTACGTTTCTTTGACATTCGGGGAGATATTGAACGACCCCATAAAGTGCCCGAAAATGTGCGTCGAAAGTGCCCGGAATCGTAATTTTCGCATATCTCAAAATCCGGGAGTGATGTCTAAAATCCAACTTCATATTCTTGTTCAAGGGGCAAAATTGACTGGGAAATGGGTCTAACCCATATTTTAGAGCAACCGTATCAAAATTCAAAAACCCAAAGTGAGCAAATTCCAGTGAATAGGCGCGTCGCACCAGCGGCACGAAGAGGTGTTATTTTTGCCCAGTTTTTGTTCTCCGATCCAAGGCCTTTGAGCCTTGGGCCTAAGCCTCCACATGCGTAAAAGTACCTATGTTTAGCCATATTTCACCTTCATATCATACAAGACATTCCTTAATGCTCTCTCAAACACTTAGACAAATATTTTACTCAAAATTCATGTGCCAAATCTCTTTCCGAATCTTAAGGAAATCACTAAAGCTTCAAGTTCTCATCTCAATCTTCATCAAGGAATTCTCCAAAGTCAAGGTATGTGGGCTTCAACCATTGGGTCCTTTCACCCATGGTGCCCAAACTTCCTTTTTACCTAAATCTCATGTTTCTAAGTTGATTTACTTATGAGTTTACTTACTATGAATTTGACTATGATCTATGTTAAGGTTTTGTAAAAGTGTGACTGATTGAGAATGTTTTAGGCTATGAATCTTTGATCTATCTTGAGGTTTGATGAAGGGTTTTAATGTATATTTCATGAGGGTATTACCGTGTATTTATGAGTTGATTTACTTTAAATTTTCTTGCATTATTTTACTCTTGAATTGGGTAATTTTACACTAGCATTACACACCTGCTAAGTGTTTGATAAAATGTCTTGTTAAGGATTCTTGAGTTATTGAGGGCTCATTGCATGGCTTATAAGTCAAGTGGCTGTAGGATGATGAAAGGAATGTGGGTATGTGTTGAATTCTTGAAAAGTACCCATGGTGTTGCAAGTATATTGTTAGATTTCCATGTTAGTTGTGTTCTTGAAAAAATTGAGAAGCCCTCTTTTGATGCTTGAAATGTAATGGTTTGATGAGCTATTTCTATAACTCCTACCAAAAAGATTATATCTTAAGGTAGGGACATTCTACCAAAAAGGCTATGCCGTAATATGGAATGATTAATAGTCCTTACTGAAAAGATTATATCGTAAGGTATGGACAACCTATCGGAAAGGCCATGCCGTAAGGTACAAATCATGATTCCTACCAAAAATATCATATCGTAACGTAGGGATAATCTGAGGAAGAGGCCATACTGTAAGGTAGAATGACTTATGGTTCCTACTTAAAAGATTATATCGTAAGGTAGGGACAACCTACCGGAAAGGATGTACCGTAAGGTGGAATCTCTCTAGCCGATAAGATCATATTGTAAGGTAAGTACACCCACCTTCTTATCGAAGAGGTTATGTCTTAAGGTAAGGATACTTAAGGACTTCTACCGATGAGGTTGTGCCATAAGATAGAATCAATCATGACTCTTACTTAAAGTATTGTATCGTAAGGTAAGAGTCATCTCATACAACCTACCTAAAAGACTATGCATAAAGTAGGGGTATCGACAACTCTCTCTGAAAAGGGCTATAATGTAAGATCAGTGGGTAACTAGTTGGCCATTCTCAAGCATGTTTGTGTAAAGGTTGAGCATACTTATGCTCTGCATTGAGTTCACATTTCTTGATTATGACTAAGCATGTTTTACTTCAAGCATTGATCATGCATGTCATATTGATATTATTCTATCTCTTTCTTATGCTTATGCATTTTGATTATGTTGCCTATCTCTTGATTACATTGCATCCTATGTACTTAGTACATTCAAATGTACTAATGCATACTCTATGCCTACATGATATCACAATGTAGGAATCGGAGCTCCTATTGATTCTACTCCACGTGGCTAGACAGATTATTCAATTAGCTTTTGGTGAGTCCTTATGTCTGGGGAAAATGTCTATCTTCTCTCATGCTTATATTCAAAACTATATCGTGAATATTTGGATTACCCATTGTTATTATTATGAAGGTTAGTCCGGTTGCTTGTCTTGGCCCCCGCTAAGTTATATGATTAGAGGTGTTGTTGGTCAAGTTATGTAATGATGGTGTGAGACTTGACTCTCTTGACTCTTTGACAATTGATGATATGAAAGATGTCCCTCAGCCCCAATTTCCCTTGTTTATGTTTTCTTTTGTTGTTTACTCTTGCCTCCGCGACCAAGGATGTGTGTATGATATACTAAGAGGCTTATTTGGGGTTCCTTCGGGCTCCCCATTCATCGTGTCACGTCTAGGCCCTAGTTTGGGTCCTGACATCAAGGTTTAATGTATGTGCAACTTCATCCATGGGTTCTTTCACCCATGGAGCCCAACCTTCTCTTTTTATGAAAATTGCATGGTTTCAAGTTGTATTACCTATGGATATCTCTTATTAAGAAATATGAATATAAATCATGCTGAGACTTTACCAAGTACTGATTGATTATGCATGAATGCCTATTTCAAGCTTATTCTATAAATTGACTTTGTCTATTAAGACTATGCATGTTTTGAACTTTGAAGCTATGAACTATTATGAGCTTTTGTGATGGATTTCAAGGTACCCTACATAAGGGTTTTATTTCAATGTTGGTAGGTTGATTTGCGTTGAGTTTACTCATCTTGTTTCAATCCTGAATTGTATCATTTTGAACAAGTATCATGAACCTAGTATGTATTTAATAAAATGACATGACAAGAATGCTCAAGTTATCGATGGTCTATTACTTGATTTACAAGTGAAGTGACTTTATAATGATTAAGGGCTTTCAAGCATTATTGAATTCATGAAAAGTATCTATGATGTTGCAAGTATCAATTTAAGCCTTATTTCAAGAATTTTTACCTTTTGTGAGTCATTCATGTTAAAGCAAGGGTTCATGTATGATTATGATCTACTCTCATATTCAAGTTAGGCCCACTACCAGAGGTGAAGCATGTTATGAGCTACTCAAGTCATGTTCTTACAAGCTATTCATGTTATGATTAAAGTACGATTATTTCAAATATTCCATGGGATTAGATTTAGCACTGATTAAGGCTTAAGATGGGGGAGCGACTCAAGGGGTCCTTATATAAAGTATTTAGTCTCTAAACTATGTCCCACCATAGGATTATATATTACCATTGCAATACTAGTGGATCCATCTAGTGTACTTTATCATAGAATCTATAACGACCTACAAAAGTGCCCAAAAACGTGCCTCATAATGCCCATAATTTTAATATTTATATATCTCAAAATTCATTTATTATTTCAATAATCCAACTTCACATTCTTGTTTAGGGGGTCCAAATTAGGGGGAGTAAGGTATAACCCTGATTTATGAGCAAAGATTTAGGAATTACGAAATTTCAAGAATGCAAATTTTAGAGAGGAATCCGTGTCGCGAAAATATTAAATTGGTGCCTGTTTTTTTAGTTCATTCAAAATATTCTAAGTGTTGGGCCAAAGTGTTCCCAAACGTGCTTTTATCTATAGTTATCCAAATTTCACCCTTATATCATCCTAAACATTTCCCAACACTCCCCAAAACACTTAGCCATATTTTCACTCAAAAATTTAAGTCTCAAAACCCTCAGCCGGAACTCAGGATTTCCTTCAAACTTCAAGCCTCCATTTTCAATCTTCACCAAGAGCTTCCCCAAAGCTAAGGTTTGTAGGTTTTAGCCATTGGGTTCTTTCACCGTTGGTTCCTTAATCTCTTTTTTATTCAATTTGCATGATTTAAAGTTGATTTTACATGTGGGTCTCGTATATTAAGAAATTTACTACACAGTGATTTGAGTTCATGAAAGTATGGTTGTTTTAGCATGTTTTGAACTCTAAATCTTGGATCTAATGTTGGATATGATGAGAGGTTTTGATGTGAATGTCTTGGGGGTGTTGCAAGGTGTTGATTGATGGTTTTACTATAGATTTTCTTGCAAGATTTCATATCTAAATTGCATGCTCTGTTAACCCTATTACACACATCCCCCAAGTGTTTGATAAAATGTTTGAATGTGGTTTGTTCTGGAATTGAATGTCCAAAGCATGAGATATGATATGAATGATGTTATGATGATGAAATAAGCTTATGCATATGATAAATTCTATATAAAATGTTGAATTAGACCATGCCCAATCCGGGGGGTCTAAGAATCCGGATAACTGACATTCGGGTTTGTACTCATTAACTGAGGGAAGGGTTAGTACTTCTCCACCTAGTGATGGAGCGGCATCAAGAAGACTGATATGGGATTTTGTACTCATCAATCGAGGGAAGGTTTAGTACTTCTCCACCTAGGTGATGGGCTAGCATCATCACTAACCGAGTGAAGTGCTAGTACTTTACCACCTAAGTGATGGGGCAGCATCATCACTAACCTACCAAGGGGTTTGTACCTTGGAAATCTAATTTGGTCTATTCTACACATATGTTATATTATATGAGTAAGGGTTTCTTAAGCATGTTTTACTTTAACATTGGTCATACATGCAATATCACTATATTATGCCTACTGTCTATTGTTATACATTTCGATTATGATGCCTATTTCTTGTTGCATTACATCTGACATACTTAGTACATTCAAATGTACTAATGCATACTCTTGGTACATGATATCACCATGTAGGGACCGGAGCCCAAGTTGATTCTCCTCCTTCACCATGTGGCTAGTTCGGTGCTACTCAAGCTAGTTGGTGAGTCCTCCATTTCGGGGACCTTGGTCTATGTTTTCCCTTGCTTTGTATTGAGACACTCTATGTTATGTTCTATTTTGACTATAAGGGTGAGCCCGGTTATCTTGTCTTGGCCCCCGCTCTTATCTATGTATTTAGAGGTGTTTATTGGACAAGTTATATATCTATAATGTGATCTTTGACTCTTTGTCTCTTGATGATGATGTTTTGCAAGCTATCCATTTGCCCCTTATTCTTACTTTATGTCTTTTACATGCTTTTATGGCCAATGATGTGTAATGACAAGTTAAGAGTCTTGATTGGGGTTGCTTTGGGTTCACCATTCATTGTGTCATGTGTACGACCCAAGCTTGGGTCATGATAAACTTGGTATCAGAGCAATGGGTTGATAGATCCTCGGAGTTCAACACACTGTTTCGATCAGAGTCCTATTCATGGTTATCAAGTACGCCATGACTATGAATAGGAGGCTATGGGACATTTTAGGAAATGTTTCCCTTCTTTATGTTCTAAGTCGTGCAATAGAGTTGTGATAAATTTTCCCCCCTTAACAATTACTCTTTTCTATACTAGATCATGCCAAAAACTAGGGGAAGACGGGCCAAAACTCCCGAGGAGCTACCTACCAATGGTGAGTTCTGGGATGCTCTGGCTATGCTTGCCCAAGTGGTAGCTAACCAAGTCAATCAAGGGGCACAAGCTCCTCATGCTTCTATTCCGGGAGTTAGGGTAAGAGACTTTATGAGGATGAATCCTCCGGTTTTCCATGGGTCCAAGGTGGATGAAGATCCACAAGAGTTCATTGATGAGGTCTACAAAATCTTGAATATCATAGGTGTTAGGATGAATAAAAAGGTGGAGTTAGCAACATACCAACTCAAAGGGGTAGCCTAAATTTTCTATGAGTAATGGAAGGCGGGGAAAGGAAATGGTTATGTGATGCTTTGGGAAGAACTCAAATTGGCCTTTCTTAATATGTGTTTCCCTCTTATGCTTAGGGAAGCAAAGTTGGTAGAGTTTATAAACTTGAAACAAGGTGTTTTGAGTGTGAGGGAGTATGCCCT
>JAPFFP010098654.1:0-19969 GCA_026153255.1 Solanum medicagineum | reverse complement strand
GTTGTATCACAAAGTAGGCGAAATGTAAATCAACATTTAGCTTGGGTATGATAAAGTGAGAATGATCCTCTGCTGGTTGGCTGAGAATGACATAATTCAAAATACTTTTTCACCCTACCGGAGATTGAGTTCTCTGGGAATTAGAATTTGACATAATTTCTTTTCACAATGCAGAAGCATAGTATGTTTAAAACTTCCTATTCAAGTTACATTATGCACCCATTCGTGAAAGTAACTGGCATAAATCAATATAAAACATTTTTATACTTCTTCAGGATTCTATTGGACGGCTTCCACTGTTTGCGGAAGACAGTACGCTTAGAGTTTTGAAGATGCCAAACTTTACAACTTAATAAATGTTCTCAAAAAGAAGTTGTTCCATAGAATTAGCAAAAAAAAAAGGACAAAGAAGACTTCAGGCAGACCTTATGTGACAAAGTCCCTTGAAACATGCAATGTAACAACAACAACAATGTATTCTCACAAGTAGTGTCGGGGATGTAGAGCGTCTAGAAACCTTACCCCTATCTTTGAGATGGTAAAGAAGTTGTTTCTGAAAGAATCCTAAATATGTAACATATTTTTTCTATATGACAAAGGAAAAAAGATTTGAACCACACTTGCCACATGCCAGACATGTATAAAGTGAAAACTTACAAATCATTAGTTAGAAAACTTACAAATCATTAGTAACACAACTGTCATTCATCTGAGCACCTGCACCTTTTATTTTCACTTAATCCTTGTTGGTTTTGTGAAAGGGGACATACAAGACTCTCAATCTAGATTACATTTGAGACACCCGAACCAAAGTGAGTAACCTCTGCATATCTAATAGAATCCTCCTTTGGATTGTTTATCTTTTTGATAATTGGTGGTATGTCCTCCTGATTCTATATAATCCCAGGTGCTCCATAAACAATCAAAATCTCATCTTTATTTGACATGTAACAGGATGGGGAAAGAAAATACCTCTCAATATCATCGAGACATTTGATGGTGCACATTCTTTTCCAAGACTCTTTAACCCCATACTCCTCCATAACCCACATATTTACGCGAGTGAGGCGGATGTTGATGCTAAAGAAAGAAAGATTATTTCCCAACATTCCTAGCCTAAAACCATAATCTTCTTCCCCAAAGAAAAGGGGGGTCTAACTTTCCCCATTTCTCATCAGCCATATCCATAGACACAAGGCCCCATGTTCCTTGATCTCCACGCTTGCCAAGACCATAAGAAGTAGTCCAATGATGCTTCCCATTGAAAAACATACTGGAACTCACGAAATGCATACTATCCCCCAAATCATCTATATTTCTCCAAGAATCACTCTTAAACTATATATTTTGACTTCAACAGTAGAAAAACTGCCATGTTGGTAGATTGCAACAATACACACTACCTTATAATCATAACGAAACTCGTCATATCCAACACCATATATGAAATTAGTATTAATTGTAAATCTACATATAGAATGAGACAATCTCTTGTACCTTTTTAATCATTGGATTCAATAAAAACAAGTCTCTTATCCCACCGGCAAGACAGACCAATCCATTGACTGATCCCACAAAGAAGAAAGATACACTAGAGTTTTCCATGGGACAATCCAAGTGATTTGTCTCAATAATAGATTCATTATTATAAAGTAAAGACCAAAAAAAGCAATCCTTAAGATTATTATTAGCCCAATCCAATTTGATCATAAGTCTATGTTGAGCACACTCCTTGTTACCAACAGACACCCTAAGATGAGCCTAGACAAATTCAGGGCTAGAGATTAGAGAAAGCCAAGATTTTGAAACAGACCAAGACTGCAAGAGAGATTTAACAAGAAGCCTAGATAGGATTTCAGTGATGAGTTCAGTTGGTAGAATAGGGATTGTCATCATTGAATCTTTGATTGAAGTTGATGAAAATCCAGTAAAGTTGGTGAGTTTCTCCCGCTTGGGTTTTGATGGGAGGCTTTAGATGCCATTTAGGTTTTAGAAATCTTGCACTGAAATTGATGAAAATTGAGAATGGTGGTTAGCAGGTTTGCTCCCGATTTTGGGTTTTGTGGATGTTTTCACTTACCTTTGATTCCATTTTTGTTGCTGAACTTTGAGCTTTCGAAGAAGAAGGTTTCATTGACTTGTGTAAATGTGAAAAATTCTTAGTTCTCATACCCATTTTTACCTTTTCAGTGAATTTCCTCAAAAATTGAACTAAATTTGTTGTGGAGTGTTTCGTATTTAATCCTCTCATGATACTCACTCAAGCTTAAGTTATCTAAAGTATCTTTTTAAAAAGAAAAAAAATTATCCCCGTTCACTTTTACTCATCCACTGTTCGAAATTTTTTTTTTTATTTTTACTTGTTACTTATAACATATCAACAAAAGACAATTTTTCTTTTCATATTTTACCCCTTACATTAATTACTCATATGAAAATTAGAATATTTTAAGTGTGATTTTGACCATCAACTCTTTTAGAAAATACACTTGAAAGTATTGTGGTGAGAAAAGAGTAGTAGTATTAAATTACACTTGAAAGTTTAAAAAATCTTTTAAGCTTTCATAATTTGCCTTCTCAGCCTTGTATGATGTAAAAGAGAAGTTCTTGGTCCACTAAATAAGGATGAATATTTTTAAGGGACTGGTTGATTATAATTAATGAAAGAAAGCCAAAAACTTTTATTTGGAAAATAAATTATAAACAAAAAAAATGTTGTCTTTTAAATTTATGCAATTTAAGTAGAAACATTCATGATTGGTTTCATTTGTTAGCTACAATCTCATTAAGAAGCAATTGTCACACTTCCATAACTTATGTTATGGAACATAGAGAGGAGGAACTTGATCCTTCTGTGGAATTACTAATTGATCTAATAGGTGAACAAATATTCATGTCCTTATTTCTCATCTCAGCAACATATCGGTTGTATCACAAAGTAGGCAAAATGTAAATCAACATTTAGCTTGGGGTGTCTGCTGATAACAGAACTCATCACTGAAATCCTCTCTAGGCTTCCCGTGAAATCTCTCTTGCAATTCAGGTTTGTTTTGAAATCTCTGCTTTCTTTATTCTCTAGCCCTGAATTTGTCAAGGCTCATCTTAGGGTGTCTGCCGATAACAAGGAGTATTCTCAGCATAGACTTATTATCAAATTGGATCGGGCTAATACAATCTTAAGGTCTGCTCTTTTCAGTCTTTACTTTTTAATAATGAATCTATTATGGAGACAAATCACTTGGATCGTTCCATGGAAATCTCTGGTGTATCTTTCTTCATTGTGGGATCAGTCAATGGATTGGCCTGTCTTGCCGGCGGATGTAGGAGACTTGTTTTTATGGAATCCAACGATCAAAAGGTACAAGAGGTTGTCTCATTCTATATATAGATTGGCAAGTAATACCAATTTCATCTATGGTCTTGCTATGACGAGTTCCATAATGATTATAAGGTAGTGTGTATTGCTGCAATCTACCAACATGACAGTTTTTCTACTGATGAGGTCACAATATATAGTTTAAAGAGTGATTCTTGGAGAAATATAGATGATTTGGGGGATAGGATGCGCTCCGTGAGTTCGAGTACATTTTTCAATGGGAAGCTTCATTGGACAACTTCTTATAGTCTTGGCAAGTATCGGGAAACCTGGGGCCTCATTTCTCTGGATATGGCTGATGAGAAATGGGGAAAGTTAGAGCCCCCTTGCTTTCGGGAAGATGATTATGGTTTTAGGCTCGGAGTGTTGGGAAATAGTATTTCTTTCCTTAGCATCAACATCCGCTCACTCGCGTAAACATGTGGGTTATGGAGGAGTATGGAGTTAAAGAGACTTTGACAAGAATGTATACCATCAAATGTCTCTATGATATTGAGAGGTATTTTCTTTCCCTATCCTATTACATGTCAAATAATGGTGAGATTTTGATTGTTTATGGAGCACCTAGGATTATACAGAATCAAGAGGATACACCACCAATTATCAAAAAGATATACAATCCAAAGGAGGATTCTATTAGATATGCAGAGGTTACTCACTTTGGTTCGGGTGTCTCGAATGTAATCTACATTGAGAGTCTTGTCTGTCCCCTTTCACAAAGTCAACAACGAACAAGTGACAATAAAGGGTGTAGATGCTCAGATGAATGACAACTGTGTGACTAATGATTTGTAAGTTTTCTAACTAATGATTTATAAGTTTTCACTTTATACATGTCTGACATGTGGCAAGTGTGGTTCAAATCTTTATTCTTTTGTCAAATATAGAAAAAAAATATGATGCATATTTAGGGTTCTTTAAGAAATAACTTCCCTACCATCTCAAAGATAGGGGTGAGCTTCGTAGCTGCTCTACTTCTCAGACACTACTTGTGGGAATACACTGTTGTTGTTGTTACATTGCATGTTTCAAGGGACTTTGTCACACAAGGTCTGCTTGAGATCTTTGTCCTTTTTCTTTTTGCTTATTCTATGGAACAACTACTTTTTGAGAATATTTATTAGGTTGTAAAGTTTGGCATCTTCAAAACTCTAAAACTAAATAATGTTACAAATTGATTCTATTTTCCTGCAGCATCTTGAGGGAACGAAACATACCTTTAGTGTGAGGGACATGAAATTGATTCTAGGCATAGCCCTTGCCAGGATTATTGTTTGATCTTCCAAAATTAGATACTTCACAAAGAACTAGGTTCTATTGTTATGGATCACCAAATGAGATAAGTCTTGTTATATGTTTGTTTAAAGTGGAACTCTACTTCATTAATGCTATCTACTAATTGTGGCATTGAGAAAATCTCGCTCCGGCATCAAGTCAATGTAGCCAGGTAAATATAGATCGGGAAAAATTGATAGTTTTTGCCAAACAATGTCATTAATCTGAATAAAATGTATTTACTTATTACCATTTTTATGTCGATCATATAAGGCATTAAATTGTGGAATCCAAGGGAGATAGGGTGAAACAAGGTAAACTCAACTTTGAAATTTAGTGCAATGTTATGAAACTTAAATTGGCAAATTCTTTCAAGGTATTCTGGAATTCTGACACTTTAGTCATGGCTCTTTCATAACCGTGATGTCAAGGATTGTTTGTGCAAACCTAGACTAATTTCATAGGTGAGCTGCCTACTCCCACAATCCTACTAGTAATAGGTTTCAGGTAACTCTTTTTTCCACCAAGGTTAAATCACCCAGTATTTTTATCTCTACAGGGATTTGAACTGCAGATCTCATGATTCTTGCCGACTTCATTGACCACTAGGTCATGCGCTTGGGTGTAGTAGACGATGGATTTAGCAGTTAGATCTTCTGCTTCAATTACAAATGGTTTCCAAGTAGAATTACTTGCTCTCTTACATGAATTGACAATGGCTTTTTTGCATACTTTACAGCCCTTCGAAGTTAATGTTGTTGCTTAGGAATTAAAGTTACTTTATAACATTGACATGCACAACTGTTCAATTTTGGATGATTGCAGGTGCTTCCTCCGAAGGTCGAGTGTTCCAAAGGTGATCCATATCTACAAAGAACAGAACAGACTAGTTGACAGCTTAGCAGCAATGACCACCACCATTGAAGGAAGCTTCTCTACAACATCATTCAATTGTCCAGTTTTTTTAAGAGATTAGGATTATTTAACAGCCATCTATGGACATATTTTTAGTTCTGAATAGCATTCATTGACATGCCTTTTGTAAAAAAAGACATGTTTTAGTGCACCTAAGAAAAGAAAAGAATTCAATAGTCATATGATGATGCACATTGATTAGGGGTGGTAATTGGGCGGGTTGAGTCAAATTTGAACGGGTTATAATAGGTGAAGACATCAAACAGGTCAAGACTCAACCCAACCCAAATCTGCTTGGGTCAAAACAGATTGAGTAACCCAGGTCAAGACTCTACCCAACCCAAATCTGCTTGGGTCAAAACGGATTCAGTAAATGGTTATAGAGTGGGTCAAGACCCAACCCGATCAAATTATTACTAAGTTTTACTTATTTTATTTATTCTTTTTAATATTTTAATACTTAATTGAATTCTATTTTTCTTTATTATAGTTATATAAAATATATCAAATTAAAAAAAAAAGTATTTTGAAACTAGTTTAACAACATATCTTTCGAATTTATTTGAATTAAAATAGGTTGAGTTGAGATGAATTGAACTAATAATTTAATCTTCAATGGCTTACATAAAAACAAACCTTAAAGCTTACCTTCGTGGTTTATGAATCTGAAGAAAGGTTCTGACAAAGACTCCCCAATATAACAAAGAAAATGACCAACGAACGGCTTCTCACACCCAATGAACTATTTTAAACAATGGAGACATGCTTATAAGAGAGATTTTAAGGTTGTTTGTTGCAGGAAATCACTTGAAAAAGCCATACAAGCTTGTCATTTTGTGGCATAGAGGCGAAAACTTTTCTCAAAGGAAGATTAAGCCAAAAATATTCAATTATTGCTAAAAAGAATGAAGGCGGTGATTTAGAAAGAGAGAGAAGATGGAGATGCGGCTTGTTGATTGAGAAGAAAAAATTTTAGGTCTATATTGTGTAGGTACTTATACTACATATGTTATCAAAAATTATAGATATACACTACATATGTTATCAAAATATCTAATATTTCCTACCATATAACTAAAAATTATAAAAATACACTACTTATATTTACATAATTTCATATAATCCCTACTCTGTTAAAAAATTACAAAAATCCCTTACATGATATAAAACTGCAACACTTATTGATACGAAATACAATCCCTACTTCTTCATGTATCGTAGTTAAAACCCTTTAATGCTCCTACCTTTTCAACATGTATCACTGGTTTCATCTTTTATATCAAAAAGAAGAGATTTTTAGTAATTTTACTAGTTAGAATTAGCTCTAAAAAGTTAGAAATTTGTGTAAAATGACATATAAATAAATTACATAAATCTCACTTTTTTCCATTCTCTTTCTTTACATCAGATGCCTAGAAAAAAAATAGAATCTCTCGCTTACATTATAGCAAAAGTTCATAATCAGTGTCAATCACTGATCAGTTATCATTATATCTCAAGTAATTTCAAATTCAAGGTTTAGCAATTTTTTTGGGATTGTCCTGTATATTGAAGAGGTTCTCTTCTTGTTTTGAATAATTTTGCCCTCCCCCTTTTTTCTAATTTCTCACTAGTATCATTCCTCTCATGAATGCTCAACCATCTTTCAGCCTTGGGTTTACACAAGAAGACTGCGACATTGACAACCCCAAACCGTTGCACACAGATTCAACAGTCGAGGCTCAAGAAATATCTCTAGAGGACGACTTGGCATTTGAGACAGAGGCCATGATGAAAAGGGGTTCAACATCAAAAACTCTAATTAAAAGATCACATACAATGAAAAAGAAAAAAGATGAACCCATTACCTAATTCCCTCCACTACCAAAGGTAAGTTTTTTAACCTAAATTGGAACTTTGATACATTTTTCAAAAATTAATTGTTGTTTGGGTTGATTTTACTGGAAATACATTGAATCGATACATAAATCTTTATGAACTAGTTCTTGATATAGTTAATCAAAAGTCATACTATGATACCTTTCATAGTGTTAGGCATTTTGCTGGGTCCGGATTCATTATCCAAATTTTGTTATATTGACAACCCACAAGAAAATCTTTTAAAATAAGTATCAGCTCTTTAGGAAGCTTATTAAATCAAGTATCAACTAATTAGAAATATGTGCAATCAAAGTATCAAAATATAAAAAAGTCAATGTAGATACAGTGACAAGTCATAGAAAAGCCAATTAAATCAAGTATCAACTCACCAAAAACCCCCCTTAGACAAAGTATCAGTTAATAGATAAACCACTGCAACCCAAATATCCACTCATACTAATGCACTACAGTCCAAGTATCAACAAAATAAAATCTTTTAATTAAACCAAGTGTCAACCTAAGTATCAGCTCTTAAGAAAGCACTGTAGACCAAGCATCACATTATATAAAAACTAATTAAATCAGATATCTACAAAATAAAACACCCCCCATTAAAACAAGTATCAAAAAAATAGATTTAAAAAAAAGTATAAACTCATAAAAGAGCCATGTAGACCAAGTATCAGCTCATAGAAAAGTCATACTTAAATTGGATTAATTTTTATTATATTTGCAGTAATTATTACCATAACAAGTATCAATATTTTGATATTATTGAATCAATTGTTACTATAATTACCGTAAAATTAGTTATTATTAAGATTTTTTACTCTCATTATCATAGGGGCTCAACTATGCGGTAAACACCCTCCGAAACATAATTTAAAGTTGGTTGTTACATATAATCCAAATTTTGATGATATTATAAAACTGTCAACTGGTGATAAAGGGTTTGAATGGTTTCATGAAACTATTTTGGGTCAGTACTTGAGTATACCACAATGCAATTACCATTGTCACATTATTAAGTGTTTGCTATTTCTTGAGTTGAAGCATAACAACCCAGATGAGTTACTGATCCAACATGTCAAGGGTAACACTCTTCACTTCACCATAAGATACTTTGCAATTATCACCATGTTAAAATGTACTGGCAATATTGACGAGTTTCGATATTCGGATTCAACCCACAATAAGCTAATTTGAAAGTATTTCCCTAAGTCAAAGCCAAGTGTAACCAAGGGTCATCTAGTTTAATGTTTCTTGATGAGTTGGACAAGATAACACAGAAGAGATAGTCCAGATGGCCATTCTGTATTTTCTACACTCCTTTGTTTTTTCACAAACATCTAATTCAACTATTCTAGTTGAAGACATTCGAAGGCTTGAAGATGGCATGTATGTACAATATCCATCGGGATAGCTTGCCTTTACCAAACTTATTAGTAGTTTTAGATAGGATGTTACATCAAACAAACAAATTATAGAATGTCTGGCATGCCATACGCACTCAACATATGGATCTACTATGTGCTCCCAAAGTACTAATAGATGTAGTTGTTAGTGCTGGAAATCACATTCCAAGAATATTAAATTGGCTTGTAGTTGCTGTGAGGCCAAAAAACAAGTTATTTCATGTCTATAATTTTTAGTGAGGTATTAATAATTTTTTTGTTAATTATTTTTTTCAATGTTTGGCAGTTTAACTTAAATCTAATAAATTTTAATTTGTTTAGGTTGATTGTTCTAACTTGTTCCCTACTGTTGAAGAACTGGCAACACTGGATTTGCTAACCATCACTGATCTACCATCGAATGAACCATCTTTGTTTGGTACACGAAGTGCATCGTCCTGCCAGCACAATAACGTGCATAATAGAGAGCCGACAGGTTTCGAAGATTTCTCATATAAACCACCTGTCCATTTGTTACAAAAGTCAAAGCGGCTTGAGACTACATCTCTGCTTCCACCAAAAAAGCGGAAGGTAGTGCACACTCAAGAAAGTATTTCAGATACACCTTCAAGCCAAAGAAATCAGTGCACTTTTCTTTAATCAGTGTCATGGCCCAAGCCATTTGAAGCTTCTCCACCTTCATCAACTCATTCCAAAGGGAATTCTGCTGAAAACATAGAGCAACTAAAGAAATTCGTTAAGAAATATGTAAGTACCAAAAATATTTTTTAAATTCAATAAATGCTGACAGATTGGTACTTAATTATTTTTTTCTTTTCAAGATGGATACAAGATTTAATGTTTTGGAGTCTTTGATCAACTCAAAGACCAGTGACATTTTGAAAGCTATCAGAGTGTTACCTTATAAGGAGTATGCTGATTTTCACCATCACTAAAACACCCATGGAAAAACCAATGAGGTATCAATTATTTCATTGAAAAATACATGATACATGTAATTTATTCATCTACTTATGACACTTTATTAAAAAAAAACATATATTAAAACTGAAAAATACCAATTGATAAGGTATCAGCCAATGTTAAAACGAGTATCATGAACTTGATTAAACTACTTATGATACCTATATAATTCAATGTTATTATTAGTAATGCTTAAGCAAAGTATCAAATTTAGATTTTATTAGTATCAAACATGTTATTCAATTCAATAAAGAATCAGATTGCACACCTGACCACTTGTCAATATATTCTTATTTCATTTTTCCTCAATATCTCTGAACTTTTTTTAAAATTACATATGTAGGATGTTGGTGGACCATCTATTTCGGAAAGACATAATGAACCTGACCAATGATGTCAAGATTTCTCATTCGCTAAAGATGGCTGCACAGATGTGAATCAAGATACAACAACTGACATGGAAGTCAACATTGATGATAATAAAGTCACCGATCATGCAAGCGACGATTCTGTGGTCCACACAGTTGATGCTGCACCTGCTTCGGAAGCAACGAAAACACCACAGATGAAATTTATGTTTCAGTTGTTGCCAGAGTCGGGGGAAAAAATATCCCTTGTTCATATTCTGAGGTATGTTAAATCAATAATTTTGAATGTGAGACTGTCACCAAAGCTCCAGTGGATGAAACATTTCTATCCAGGGAGAAATTCATATGACAGACAAGGTTGTGAATTAACAAACTCTCCAACATGTTGTGCACAAAAATAACTTTGTCTAACTCTGTTTCAAAAGGCTAGCACATCTACTGTATGAACGGAAGACCCAAAAAACCAGCCGGATAATCTTGGCGTTACTGGATCGGAGCAATCAAGAAATGTGCGGAAGGATAGTCCCACATCAAAGAATTTCTCCTCCGTAAGATAACGTGCTATATACTTGATTGAACATTAGATTATACTTATCTGGGAGTAACGTATATTCGTCATATTGCACGGGACTCATCGCATAGTAGGTCGATATCAGAAGTAATAAACGAAGAGGTTGAGGCAATATTGAACCAACTACCAGAATCCATAACAGTGACACTATTGCAAACTACCACACATGAATAACTTCTCAGTGATAAGTTTCTCCTTCGGGATAGTCAACTACCAACCACCCTCCCATGCAAAGAAATTATTTTACATGATTCATCAAAGACCCTGGCACAATGCAACATGAATCCCTCATGATTTTACCAGTCACCATTCTTGCCAACTTTTAGTTCAAGCGACAAGGGGAAGGGGAAAATCACCTACAAGTATTGTCAGACATTCTTATTCGACGGTTATGATATTTGCTACGACCCTCCAATGGACCTAATGTCAAAATATGACACCTAGCTTGGAAAAGGACTACTCATGCGACATGCCAAAAGTAAGTCGCTTTAAACTCCATAATAGAAAATTAAGCCATTTTTAAACTTATTTTTAAGTTATGTTTTTCATATTGTCTCAGACAATCGAAAGATAATCATTACCAGCCTTGACATGCCTCTCTTGGACCTCTAAAGATTGATTTTGTGGTTGTATGCCCTAAAGACAAGAACTAGTTCTACAGGATGTCACAAAAAAATAACTATTCGAACGATGAGGTCAATTGCTTGGTTATCTTTAATACTTGTCTCACTGTGTTGATACTTTATCCTCAAAAAATTACCCAAGTGCTGATACTTGAATGTATTCCGTCATGATACTTGCCCAAATTTTGTTACCTATTGTTGATACCTATAGCACTACTAAGTTTTACAAGTACCTTATAAGATACATTTATCAGTGATAATTGAACTTTCTCAGCAAAATGATTAGAATTTGTTACTTGGTATAACACAACATTATAAGTATCAAATTTGTAAACATCATGATACCTATAGACAAAGGTTGCTTGGCTATATTTGATACCTGTCTCACTATGTCGATACCTTAAACCTCAAAAAATATACAAGTGTTGATAGTTGATATTTTGTTTGTCATGATACTTGGCCAAATTTTGTTATCCATAGTTGATACATGTAATACTATTAAACTTACATATAACTTATGCAATCCATTTATTTTTTTCATCATTCAGCATCTAGATGTGATTTTATATTACATTCGAAAGAAATCGAAGAATAAGTTCAACAACCATTACCGATATACCATAGCAAATTGCATATCCAAGAACTACATTTTGACAGCCGACAGAAAGTATTATGACAATCCAGACGCTAACAATTTAAGCACTTAGGAATACCTTGCACATGGAGCTGATGTATCCAAGTTGGAGAGGTTCCACAAACATCATAAATGGATATTGCATTCTTGTGGGGTCTCCATGGAACCTGGTAGATGATGGATACATATCGGTTAACTCCTATAGGGAATTTCATTGGGTGTTGATTGTGGTTCCCTAGAAGGAAAGAATGATACGCATCTATGATTCCACAATGGGTAAAAGGCGTAGAAATACTTTTACTAAAATTCATAAATTGGTTGTCATGTTACCAACGTATCTACAGGAAAGTGGATTTTTCGAAAAAACCAACAGGACTGACTGGTCCCCTCTTGAGGCATACAAGGACAAGGCTAGGGAGATGATTGGTCAAGAAGTCCCATTTAAAGTTGCTTTTGTTCAAGTAGTTCCTCAATAGTAGAGCGACAACATATAACTTATTTCACTATTTTGTAATCCCTTCAATATAATTTTTGTGTGTCGTATAATTTTGTCAAACTATCACTTTAGGGATTATGGGGTGTTTGTTGCCGCATACGCCGAGTACCTCAGTGATGGGATCCCAGTTCCAACGCATGAGCTGAATGTTGAGTACCTGCGAAGGAGATATGCTACGCTACTATAGAAATATGGCAATGACAAGGCATGCGATGGATACGTTAGTGAAAATGATGATCCACCCAAGCCCAGGGATCAATTCATTACGCCCGGTACTGATAGATTGATCGACATTTCTTAATTTCTGTGTCTATCAATTCCAAGTACCTTTTCCACAAACAACTGTCTAGACTATTTAGGCAAAATAGAGTGTTGTCTTTGGTCTTTTGATGTTGAATTGCTATCTTAATAGTTTTTGGAAGTTTCTAGAAGTATTTTTTATGTTCATTAGATGTGTTAATAATTTTGGTACTTCTTTAGAGATGGTACCTGCAGTTGCTTTATAAATTTCAATATCTTTTTTTGAACTATGAATTTTATACTTTACATTTCTTGATGCGCCACGATAAATGTATGCAACTTTTAAGATATTTTATTAACACATGATACTTGAACCAGTCAACAAACTTATATCTATTGATACCCGGCTTGAACAAGATGTAACACTCAATAAAATTACCAAAATATCCTTAGAGTAGAGATGTGCACGTAACATGTCTTCGTATGCTCCGTTTGTGAATCCGAGACCGGATATGGAATCAATATGGAAATTGAGTGAAAAAATGGTCTCGTTCGAATTTTAGAGCCATCAGATCGAAAAATAATTTTTCGATCTGAAAATCAATTTCAGTGTTGATGCACAACAGAGGTGCGTCACACCCCTGTCACGGATGCACACTTATTTTTTTCAAATTTTTTTCGACAGAGATTGGAAAACTCATTCAGAAAATTTTTGAAAAAATACACTGAGGCGGATGGGTCCGCGTAGCGAACCCATTTTCCTGTAGTGCAAATATTACTGACAATTTAAGAGGGGGCATTCCGATCAATTTCCAACCCCTCCTAAACTCAAAACACGATCAAAATAGGTTGTTTTGATGCGTAAAAGGGGTCTAAAACCCCATTCCTAAGCCATTCTAAGTTCTTGAAAGAGACTAGTGCTTGAAAGAAGAGAGGGGAACATAAGATTGAAGAGTCCAAGGGAACTTTAACATTGATTTTTGATAGCTTCATCCTAGGTACGTAAGACTAAACTAAAAGCAAGGGATTGTTCACTCGTATGCCCCAAGATGTTCATAGAAGAGTTGAAGGTGTAATGAGTCTACATACATGATTCTTGAATGGTTTCTTGAAGAATTTCTTGAAATTTAAATTACTTATATGTATTTCATATGTTGATGATCATCATAAACTTATTTTCTTGAATTGATTACATTTCATGGGATATTGCATAACCAAACGTGATAATTTTGAAAGCATGCATAATGAACCTAGGGATTGAGTCTAACGCCTTAATTTGAGAATGTTGGTTGTGAATGTGATGTGAGAACGATGAGATAATGAGTTGATAGAGCTTGATAGTCCCATGAGTCTCCACAAATGAACTGTAATGATTGTTCATTCAATTTTTCCCTACGGATTGTTCTAAGCCTTGAGCTATTGATTGAGATGTTGATTGATGAGATGATGAGAGTCTCTATAAGACAGATTGAATGATGAGTGCCTCCATGAGGCTGATTTGAGATGAGTTGATTGAGATGATTTGATATTATTGACTGGCTTATGAGCATTGAATCTTGGGAGAGTATCAAGCACTGAAAGAGTAAGAGTTAATCCAACTCGCACTCGTCAAACTACATAGCCAAGCGTAGGTGAGGACTAGAACCATTTCATCTCATGGTGGTTCCCTCTAGATAGAGTCCCTGAAAAACTAGAGGACTAGTTTGATTTGCTGGTGTCCCTAGTGGATTTGATTCATTCCATACCTGGCAAGTACGAAACGGCTGTGGCAATATCAGCATAATTGTTGTACAATCACTGGCTTATAAATGATTTTTGTTGGATAATAGAAACTCCTAGAAAGTTTCCACTTTGAGTACTCCAAGTCGAGATGAAATGAGATGAGATGAGTTGAGATGAGCCCCTCTGAGATGAGTCTGATCTGATTGATGAGGTTTGATGGGTTAGATGGGTCATTTGTCTACTTTTTATTCTTGCTTTAGATAGACATTTGACATGTTAATAGCTTATTGTTCTGAGTTGATATTGTTCTATATTATTCTACCTGTTTCTGTTTCATTCAGCTATTTTAGATACCTTACGTTCCATGTACTGACGCCATTCGGCGCTGCATCATTTTGTGATGCAGATACAAGGATTAAAGATTGTCAACAGGTGCATCGTTGAGGATCTTGGACGTTCACCTTATTGGTGAGCCTCCCCTACTTCAGAGGATTCATTACTTTTATTTGCATATTGCTTTAGAATTAGACTATCCTTAGCTTTATTTTGATTAAGGTAGCCATGGGTCTATCATTGGCACCACTTGATAATGATAGACGCTTCATAGACTAGAGTCGGATGTTGATTGTTAAGACTGTGAGCTAGTTCGTTCTACTAACCTTTCATTTGTATTATTATTGAGATTTGATAGATGTGCCCATTTACATTTTTTATGTCTTCCACTGATAGTAGAGCTTATTGACTGAATGATTGTGATGAGACGAAGTGGTTCGCTTGGGGACTAGCAATAGTCTCTGGGTTCCGGCCACGTCTTGGGTAGCCTCCTGGGGCGTGACAAACTTAGTATCAGAGCACGAGTTCAGGTGTCCTAGGGAGTTTATGAAGTCGTGTCTAGTAGAGTCTTATTTATGGGTATGTTGTCGGCCATACTTGAAAAGTAGGAGGCTATAGGACATCAGGAATTGTTTCCCTTCATTCATGTTCTAAATCGTGCTATAGAGTTATGCTTTTTGTAAGTTCTATTCTAAATCATGCTTTGCACGTTGCAGAATTGTGATCATGCCTCCAAAAAGAGTCGTCAGAGGTAGAGGACATCCCACCAGACAACATGTTAACCCACCTGATCCTCAAGAACATGAGGAGCCCATGGAACAAGTTGTCCCTGTTGTGCAACCCTTGCAAGATGAGGTCTCAAATGCTAAGTTGCACTAGGCTATTCAAACCCTAGCGTAGGCTATCACAACATGTGCTACGAGACAAAAAGCTGGTCGACATGATGCCCACTACACTTCCAGAGCCGAGAATTCTTGAGGATGAATCTGCCTGAGCTCACAAGGTCTACATTCACTGAGGATCCTGAGAACTATGTGGAGGAGCTTTATAAAGTGTTATAAGTGATGCATGTGGCTGATGCTGACAGAGTGGAAGTGGTTGCTTACCAACTCAAGGGTGTGTCCAGACTTTGGTATGATTAATGGAAGAAGGGTAGAGTAGAGGATGCCCACGTGCTGGCTTAGGCTATGTTCGAGGAAGCTTTCTTGGGGCTTTTCTTCCCAAGGCAGCGAAGAGAGGGAAAGGTAAGAGAGTCCTTGAACTTTAAGCAGGGCTCTATGACTGTGCAAGAGTATGGGTTGAAGTTTACACAATTGCCTCGCTATTCTCCAGACATGGTTGCTGATATGAGGGGGAGGATGGGAATGTATGTTGATGGGTTAAATAGAGGGCCAAAGAGAGATGGTAGGGGAGCAATTCTTGTGAGTGATATGGACATTAGGACACTGATGACCTTTGTACAAAAAGATAATGAGGAGAGGCAACATGATAGAGAGAGTTTAGAAGTAAGAAAGCTAAAACATCCAGCCATGATGTTGGAAAGAAAGGCAATGGTAGTTGATTTCCAGCACTATCATCTGCTAGCGCACCTGCACCTAGAGTAAGAAATGATCAGAGGTGCTAGAATGTTGGAGCCCCTGGGTCTCAGTCACAAGCTAGTGTGGCTCAAGGTTCATGAGATAAAATACCATATGGTACATGTGGCAAGTTACACATCGGTAAATGCCGTGAGTGGAGTGATGTACGCTAGAAGTGTGGCCAAACAGGTCACTATCAGAGAGATTGTCCGCTGTGGGTTGACCAGGCTCAATCTTCTACACTAGCCCCACTAGCTAAGAGAAATTGGAGAGGTACTACATCAGACGCAAGGGGAGCTACAAATCATTTGTATGCCATGAGTAGTCGACCAGATCAGGAGAACTCCCTAGATGTTGTGACGGGTATGATTCGAGTCTTTTTTATTGATTGCTATGTTTTGATGGATCTTTGTGCCACATTATCTTTTGTAACTCCTTATATGGCTAGTAGATTTGATAGAACCCCTGAGAGTCTTCTTGAACCCCTTGATGTTTTTACTCTTGTGGGTGAGTCTATTCGAGCTGAGAGAGTCTATAGAGCTTGTGTAATGTCCATCCATCATAGGAATACCATCATTGATCTAATTGAGTTAGATATGACTGATTTTGATTTGATCCTTGTCATTAATTGGCTCCACGCCTGTTATGCCTCCGTTGATTATAGAGCCTAAACAGTTAAGGTCTAATTTTTGAATGAACCAATTCTAGAGGTAGAAGGGTGATTCCGAACCTAAAGTAAAGTTTATCTCATATCTTAGAGCAAGAAATATAATTGCTAAGGGTTGTATCTACCACCTTGTGAGAGTTAAATCTGATGATATTGAGCCTCCTACTGTTGAGTCAGTCACGATTGTGAATGAGTTTCCAAAAGTTTTTCCTGAGGATCTGCCCGGAGTCCCTCTTGATAGGGAGATTAACTTTGGGATCGATGTTCTTCCTGATACCCAACCTATCTCAATTCCACCTTATAGGATGGCTCCCACTGAGTTGAAGAGTTGAAAGAACAATTGAAAGATTTGTTAGAGAAGGGCTTTATAAGGCCGAGTGTTTCTCCTTGGGGTGCCCCTGTCCTATTCGTGCGAAAGAAAGATAGGTCTCTCAGAATGTGTGTTGATTATAGGCAACTGAACAAGGTCACAATAAAGGACAAATGCCCTCTCCCAAGGATAGATGATTTGTTTAACCAACTTCAGGGTGTTTCTTGTTTCTCAAAGATAGAACTCAGATCTTGATATCATTAGTTGAAAGTGAGAGAATGTGATATTCCAAAGACAACCTTTAGGACTAGATATGACCATTTTGAGTTCTTGGTCATGTCCTTTGGGTTGACGTATACACCTACATCCTACATGGATTTGATGAATACGGTGTTCAAACAGTATCTTGATATGTTTGTGATTGTGTTCATCCATGACATTTTGGTGTATTTGAGAGATGAAGAGGAACATGCAAATCACCTTCGAATTGTCTTCCAAATACTTAAGGACCATGAGTTGTATGCAAAATTCTTGAAATGTGAATTCTGGCTTAAGTCAATGGCTTTCCTTGGCCATATTGTCTCCGGTGATGGTATTCGACTAGATGCTCAGAAGATTGAAGGGGTTAAGAACTGGCCCAGACCGATCTCTCTGACTGACATAAGGAGCTTCTTGGGGTTGCCAGGCTACTACCGCAGATTTGTTGAGGGATTTTATTCTTTGTCTATACCATTGACTAAGTTGACTCAGAAAAAGGTCAAGTTTCAGTGGTCCGACGAATGTGAGAAAAGCTTCCAAGAGTTGAAGACTAGACTACTGCACCAGTTCTAACCCTGCCCGATGGAACATAATACTTTGTGATCTATTGAGATGCTTTGAGAGTTGGGCTGGGATGTGTGCTGATGCAGAGCGGGAAGGTGATAGCTTATGATTCTAGACAACTTAAGGTTCATGAGAGGATCTATCAAACCTATGATCTTGAGTTGGCAGCGATGGTGTTTGCACTTAAAATCTAGCGCCACTACTTGTATGGAGTGCATGTGGACATGTTCACTGACCACAACAACTTGCAGTATGTCTTCAGTTAGAAAGAGCTCAACCTACAAGAGAGAAGATAGTTGGACTTGCTCAAGGATTATGACATACCATCTAGGTAAAGCTAACATTGTTGCTGGCGCTCTTAGCAGATAGTCAATGGGTAGCACAACCTATGTGGAGGAAGGAAAGAAGAACCTAGCTAAAGAAGTGCATCAATTAGCCCGATTGGGGGTTCAGCTTGAGGAGAATGATGACGGAGGAGTTAATGTTCAGAACGGGTCTGCTTCATCGTTGGTGTCAGAGGTGAAACAAAAGCAAGATCGAGATCCTATCATACTCCAATTAAAGGAGGTTGCCCATAAACAGAAAGTGATGGTCTTCTCCAATAGGGCAGATGGGGTGTAGAGATACCAGAGTAGATTGTGCATTCCAGATATTGATGGGGATTAAACTTTATCCCTAACACATAAACATAGTCTCATCAAATGATATATACATTGACTTATCAATTTTGGCAATACAAACTCAGTTTAGTATTCAGTATGACCAACCTTATACTTGTGGAATACTTGTGGTCTGCATAAACTATACCCTACCCAGATTTTACTTTGTGTGATTCCACTGGTATGTTATTGTGGTGGTGGTTGTTTTTCTCGTGAGAGATTCCATATAAAATGGACTTTCTGGACTAGCAACATGAAGAATGCTTGTGTTTTGTATGGGGAAGATTTTTATTTGGTAATTCTTTCTGATTTTGTTTGTCTTAATATGCAGTTGCTGCCAAGTTTTTCCTGTTTCTGTTAAAGTTGCTTGTTTGTCTCAATATGCTGTTGCTGCCAGGGATAACAAATTGTCCTACCAAAGAAAGGGCAATTTTAAAATATTGTCGTGTAGATATCGGATCTTTACTAGATGATTGCCTTTGTAGGAGAAGGAGGTGAGGTGTTTTTTTTTAAAAGTTAAAAAATTATTATTATTGTTTTATCTAATAATATTGTGATTTATTTATTAAAAATGATGTGTCACTTGCTTCAGAATACGTGTAATCACACAAATGTCCAACTCAATTATTTTAAAGCCACATAAGCTCAGTCAATGGTCAGAGGGGTTTAAAATATTATGTTTTAGTGAGTTTAGGGGTTTAGTTGGCAAAGTCATACGTACAAGAGTTCACCATACAAATGGACTCAAGTACAAGGTTCTCACAGGTCATTCCGCCTAATTTCAAATAAGAAACTATTATTTTTTCTTGTTTTAATATAAAATGAGAGTGATTATAACAATACAAAAAATACAATCTGTAATACTAATATAAATAATAATTATATCATCAAAATGCAAACATGTCTTAATAAGTAGAACTAGTAAATATTCTTTCCAAGTGGCATGAGTTTCGAAAGTGCCGCAGGTTAAAACTATCTATACAATAATACAACGACTTAATATGTGACTCATAATGATGTATGTAGTATATGAAATTCGATTTTTCCCCAAAATTTAGAAGTCGAAACCGATATAGAACAATACTCACACTAGAAGAAAGAGTCATCATTTCCCAAATCGTCCAATTCCTCACGAAAAACTAT
>JAPFFP010098643.1:0-19970 GCA_026153255.1 Solanum medicagineum | reverse complement strand
ATCGAAGGAATCACCCACTATAGAGAAGTCATCCATAAATACCTCGATGGTGTCTTCAACCATGTCAGAGAAGATCGACATCATACAGAGCTGGAAGGTGGCCGGGGCATTACACAGCCCAAAGGGCATCCTTCTAAAGGCAAAAGTCCCATATAGGCATGTGAAAGTAGTCTTCTCCTAATCCTCCAAGGCTATGGCTATCTGATTGTAGCCTGAGTACCCGTCCATGAAGCAGTACCACCCTCTACCTGCCAACCTGTCTAACATCTAGTCCATGAAGGGCATAGGGAAATAGTCCTTCAAGGTCCATTTATTCAGCTTCTGATAGCTCATGCACACTCGCCATCCAATCACACGCCCCAACGGAACCAACTCTTTGTCATTAGCTACCACTATCATACCCCCTTTCTTCGGGATGCACTGCACTGGACTGACCCACTTGCTGTCATAAATGGGGTATATCACCCCAACATCCAGCCACTTGATGATCTCCTTTTTCACCACCTCTTGCATAGATGGGTTTAGCCTGTGCTGGTGCTCAATAGTGGGCACATAGTTATCCTCCAATTTGATCTTGTGCGTGCATATCCCTTGAGGAATCCTTATGATATCTGCGATGGTCCAACCAAGCTTGAACTTTTGGAGGACCCCCAACAATGCCTCCACTTGATTTCCTTGGAGATCTGCAGCAACAATCACAAGAAAAGTGTTATCAGTGGCTAAAAATACATACCTTAGGTGTGGCAGCTCCTTGAGATCCACAGCTGGAGGCTCCTCGATGAAAGGTTTACCTAGTGGTGTAGACTTATTCTGTAGGTCTAAATCCAACTTTTTGGGGACAAATGGCTTAGTTCCCCTACTTTGCAATGCATTCACTATGTCTACATACCCATTAATATCATCATCTCAGAAGTTCATCAATACAGCTGCTAGTGTGTCCACAATCATTGTTTCCTCTAGTAAGATTTTAGAAAGACAACCCTCTTCCACATCCAAGATGGACATCAAAGCCACCTATTTGGGTCTCTTCATTACAACACACACACTGAATTTCACCTCTTTAGTGTTAAGTCTGAAAGTCAGCTTCCCTCGCTCCACGTCTACTAGTGCCCTGCTAGTAGCCAAAAATGGTCTCCCAAGGATGCTGGGAACCTCAAAATCCACCTGGCAGTCCAGAATAACAAAGTTGACAGGAAAGATTAACCTGCCCACACAGACCAGCACATCACATAAAATCCCCATGGGCTGCTTCGCCGATATATCTGCCATGAGTAGCCGCATTATAGTAGGTATGGGGGCTCCTATGCCCAGCTACCTATAAATTGCCAGCAGCATTAAATTGATGTTGGCACCCAAATCACAGAGAGCTATTGAAAAGTCAAACGCTTCAATAGTACATGGGATAGTGAAAGCTCCCAGATCTTCTTTCTTCTCTATAAGTAATCTTGTAGTGATGGCACTACAGTGGTGGAGATTGTTTGCCGGCTTGATCATGGATGTCCTCTTCTTAGTAACTAAGTCTTTCATGAACTTAGCATAGCCCAATATTTGTTCAAGTGCCTCTACTAGAGGAATGTTCACTGATATCTCTTTTAACATGGACAAGAACTTTTGGAACTTGCCATCATCAACCTTCTTTTGCAACCTCTGTGGGAATGGTGGTGGCGGCTTAGGAATGGCTGGTAGAGGTTGGGTCACTGCTGGTGTCACATTAGGCTCTTTAGCAACCTCAGGCCCTACTGTTGTCACCTCACCTTCTTCGCTCAAATCATCAACATGCACCTCCATGGGGTTAGGGCTCTTGCCTTTTGCTTCACCTAAGCCTACATTACTGGGTACAAAAGGGTCAGAAAGTACCTTACCGCTCTTCGTAGTTACTGCGATGCAATGATCATCATTTTTTGGGTTCTGAATAATGTCACTAGGGAGTGACCCAACTTTTCTCTGATTTATTGATGCTGACAATTGCCATATCTGCTGTTCTAGTTGCTTGATCGAGGTAGAATGCGAGTCGACCAACTGCTGAACATTAGACATCTCCCCTTTTATATCTCGTATCCCTACCTTGGTGGACTTAACTTTGTCAAGTACCTTTTCCATCATCTCTTCAAATTTTGAGTTTCCATCACTATCATTCTGATGCTCACGGTTTCTATAGTCACCTCTGTTTTGCCCATTTCCTTGATAGTTCTAATCATGGCCATAGTTTTGACCTTGATTATTGGCGTTGAACAGCCGGTAACCCCTTTGGCTGTCTAAGAAGTTCACCAGAGCATTGCGTCTACAACTTTTAGCTTTTCTACACCTCCATCTAAGAACTGATTTACCAGCAAGTCCAGTTGGGTTCATGTGGGCCATGTCTTGACCCTGTTCCTCCTCCGTCCATCGTTGTTCTGCAGCCATCTCAAAGACGAGCCCTGAACAATCTCCACCTCTAGTGTCCCATGCCCTATAATTTTTGGCTTCTTGATTTAAGATCACCACAATGTCTGGGAAAGTCCTAGACATGTATGATCCCCCACAAGCAGCATTAATAATGGGCTTTGTCACAAAGTTGCAGGACCTTTAGAAGACTACCTTCAAGTGCAAATTTGTGAGGAGATGATCAGGGAACTGCTTGAACTTCTGCCAGAATCTCTCCTAAGTCTAATGTAGTGTTTCATTTGGCAGTTACATGTGAGACCTAATATCATCTGTGATTTTCAGCTATCTTGATGCGGGGAAGAACCTCTCCAAGAATGCCTCCTTTAACTCTCCCCAGGTGCAGATGGAATCATGTGGAAGCTCATTCAGCCACTTAGTTACCGCACCAAAAAGAGACAGTGGGAACAACTGCAACCTAATTGCTTGCTGACTGACCCCAGGAATCTCAGACGATTGGCATGCCGCCAGAAAGTTTAGGACATGTTGATTTGCATCCTCAGTTGCTGCTCAGCTGAACAACCCTTTCAACTGTAGCATCTACAACATAATGCTAGTGATAGTGAACTTAATGCCTGCAGGTAGTGGAGGAAGTACTATTGCCCCATTGGTGCCAGTACCCTCATTATCATCATTCACTGCTTCGGGCGACTGAGGCACTTGCTGTCTTACACCGGGCAGTGGCACCTACCATAGTGGTGCTGCAGGTGGTACCTCATTGCCTGCATTGTCATTAACACCCAAACCTTCGTTTCCCCCACCTGCAGGATTCTTGGCCAATTCTCTCTGTCTAGCTGCTTTGCGTTCGTAGGGAACAAGTGTTTCACCCTTACTTCTGGTGTTTGGCATGCAACGTTAGCTACCTACCAAGAAACAAAAACAAGAAATAAAAGTAAAATTAGGGACTAGTATTACAAACTAAAAATTGGAGCTAGTAGACTATTATTTCTCTGTATTCCCCGGCAACGGTGCCAAAATTTGATACACCCAAATTTACCCTCCAAAAGGAATAGTAAAACAGTCGTTGATAAAATATAAAACTCAACCAAAGTTGAGGTCGACCCCATAGGGAATGCGTGAGAATATATCTCTTAGCATCGTTTTGAGATGTAATATCTATTCCCCAAACAAGAGTGCATAAAGTGAATGGGTGGTTTTGGTTTTTTCAGACTAAGTTACTAAAATAAATTAATAAATGAATGCAAGGACTACTAGATTTCTAATAATTTATGTGAAGCTAGGATTGTGTTCCCCATTTTGCGATAGCTGAATCTAGTGATAAACTCGTTCATGATTACTTATATAAGATCTAACAAGTTATGTAACATCTAGTTCACCTCTCAGTCCCTCTTAGATATATATCGTTCATCACCTTTCGGTCTCAGAATGTATACGTAGTAACCCTTGTCGTCGATCTCGGAATACTCTCACCTTTCAGTCTCAAGTACTTAAATTAGGTTAAAGAATCCCCAAATTTCCATCATAGAACTCTTTTCCTAATCAAAACATCCCTTCCGGGCATGCAATGAATAAAGGCTTACCCTAATGCGTCAACTCATCAAGGAAGAAATTATAATGAAGATTACTATGATATATACACTAATCAATCCTAAGATTTACCCCATATTTGCCCATGTTGTTGATTTGTCATGCTTCCTACAACCCTATTTGTGGGTGTAGCCTAGCATATTCAAGAAAGAAACCCCACAATGATATAAAGAATTCATAATAAATGACTTACTATTGAAGAATCAATGAATCTATGATTTACAATCTTGAACAAGATAAGAAAAATCCCTAAGTTTGTGAAATCTCAAGGAAAATCGTGTTTTTCAATGTTTTCTATCTCTAGCTATCAAAGACTCAGTGAAAATGAAATAAAAAGACTATTTATATACAAGGAAAACATATTCTGATTTAAAATAGGAAATATCCCGTCGTCATGGGCACAGGCCACCACACGGCTCGTGAGACGATAAATGGACCGTCAAACGGTCTGTGTGACTATACTTCAGTCTTCATGCTTGCTCTACCACATCACTCCTCAAAAATAGGTAAACTGCCTGTATGGCAGTTGACCATCTCGTTCCCGGCATCCATCATCACCATGGCCCATGTCACATTGTTGGCCACACGGCCCGTAACAAGCTCTGTTTGGCCTTACTTATACATTTTTCTTTCTTTTCGATGGTGATAGACATTCACGTCACTTTGACGAGACGTTGCATAGTCCATGTAACTTCCAATGGTTCCTTTAATGCTCTATGAGGCCTATCTTGGCCATTTTACACTTCCATGCCATCCCACATGGCCAACTTTGAAGGCACGAAGGACCTCACGACTCGTGGATAATCACATGAGCCGTGGAGGTTCATATGGACCTTCACTTGGCCTTAATTCTTCTCTAGTTGCCTGGGGTACTTTCGAATACCCACACTTTAGCTTCTTTATGTTCATTTTATTCTATTCGTCCCTTTATCCATGACTCAATAGGTTTTCCTAAAAAACAACAAAAGACGAAAATCAAAATAACAAATTTTCTTGAGAATGCGCAAAAATCTTTTATATAATGAGTTAAAAGAGTCGTATTTCTATGACTCATCAATACCCGATGTTGTCACTAGTATGTTAAAAGTCTTTGATTTTGATGTGTATACATTGATAGACCCGGGTTCCAATCTTTCTTTTGTTACTCCTCTTATTACCAAAAAGTTTCATGGTGAGCTAGAATTGTTGTGTGAGTCTTATGAGGTGTCTACTCCCATTGGTGCATCTATTATTGCTAGAAAGGTCTATAGAAATTGTCCCGTTTGCATCTTGTATAAAATATTGCCTTGTGACCTTGTTGAGGTGGATATGGTTGATTTTGATGTCATTCATAGGATGGATTGGTTGCATGTATATTATGTCTCTATTGATTGTAGAACCTGTAGGGTCAAATTCCAATTCGCAAATGAACCCATCCTTGAGTGGAAGAGTCATGATGTTTTGGTCAAGGGTAGGTTTATCTATTGCATTAAAGCCCAAAATTTGATCTTTAAAGGGTATCTCTATCATCTTGTTAGGATTAGGGATGTTGAGTCTAAAGTCCTTCCCATACAGTCAGTTCCGGTGGTTAATAAGTTCCTTGATGTCTTTCTAACTGACCTTCCCGGTGTTCCTCCCGAAAGGGAAATAGACATGAATATAGACCATCTTCTCGATACTCAACCTATTTCTATTCCCTTTTGTCGTATGGCCCCGGTAGAGTTAATGGAGTTGATAGATAAACTGAGGAACTTGTTGGAGAAGGGTTTTATTAGGTCTTGCCAATCACCTTGGCGTGCACCGGTGTTGTTTGTGGAGAAAAAGGATGATTCTCTTAGAATGTGTATTGACTACTGGCAACTTAATAGGGTTACCATCGAGAATAAGTATCCTCTACCAAGGATTGATGACTTGTTTGACCAACTTCAAGGGGCTAGTCACTTCTCTAAGATTGACCTTCAGTCCGGATATCATCAAGTGAAGATGAGGGAGTGTGATATTCCCAAGAAGACCTTTTGGACTAGGAATCGGCATTATGAATTTGTGGTTATGTCTTTTGGGTTGACAAAAGCTTGGGCTATTTTTATGGATATTCTGAATAGAGTCTGTAAGACCTACCTTGATATGTTTGTCGTGGTTTTCATTGATGATATTTTGATCTATTCTTATAGTGAGGAGGAACATATGAGTCATTTGAGGGTGGTGTTACAAAGATTGAGGGAAGAGAAGTTGTATGCTAAATATGAGAAGTGTGAATTTTGGTTGAAAGAGGTTGACTTTCTAGGTCATGTGGTGTCAGGGGATGGTATTAAGGTGGATCCTAAAAATATGGATGTGATTAGAAATCAGCCTAGAACACTAACCCCATCGGACATTAAAAGTTTTTTTGGGTTTAGCGGGTTATTATCGGAGGTTTGTGAATGAGTTCTCTTCTATTGCCTCTCCCATGACTAAGTTGACTCGCAAGAAGGCTAAGTTTGTGTGGACTAATGAGTGTGAAAAGAGTTTCCAAACATTGAAGGATAAGCTTGTGTCCGCTCCTATCTTGTTTCTATCGGAAGAGTTGGAAGGATTTATTGTGTATTGTGATGCCTCCCAGATTGGTTTGGGTTGTGTGTTGATGCAAAATGGTAAGGTGATAGCCTATGCTTTTAGACAACTCAAAGTGCATGAAAAGAATTATCCTATTCATGATCTTGAATTGGCCGCCATGGTTTTTGCTTGGAAAATTTGGCGTCATTATTTGTATGGAGTGCATGTTTATGTGTTTATCGATCATAACAGTCTCCAATATGTGTTCACTCAAAAAGATCTCAACTTGAGGCAAGAAGGTGGTGAGAACTTCTTAAGGAATATGATATGAGTGTACATTATCATCCCGATAAGGCTAATGTTGTGGCGAATGCTTTGAGTAGGGTATCTATGGGTAGCCTAACTCATGCTGATGATGGGGGCAAAGAGGTGGCTAGAGAGGTCCATCAGTTGGCTAGATTAGGGTTTAGGTAGGAAGAGGTTGACAATAGTGATATTTTGGTTGTTGACGATTCAAAGTCTTCCTTGTTGATGAGGTAAAAGCAAGGCAAGATCTTGATCCCTCGTTAAAATTGAAGGCTTTGGTGAGAGAGGGCAAGGTCGAGGTTTTCTCCCAAGGGGGAGATGGTGCACTTAGGTACTAAGGTAGGTTGTGTGTGCCTTGCATTGCTGACTTGAGAGAGAAGATTCTTGGAATGAGGCTCATATTTCTTTTCACCTCGGTTCTACCAAGATGTATAGGTATTTGAGGGATGTGTTTTTGTGGGGAGGTATGAAGAAAGACATTGCCAAATTTGTGTCTGGTTGTCATACTTGCTGACAAGTCAAAGCCGAGCACTAAAGGCCGAGTGGCCTAACCCAAGATATAGAGATTCCTACTTGGAAGTGGGAGGAGATTAACATGGATTTTGTGGTTGGGTTGCCTAAGACTAGAAAGAGTTTTGATTCCATTTGGGTTGTGGTTGATAGGATGACAAAGTTGGCTCATTTCCTACCGATTAACACTACTTATGGGGTCGAGACTATGCTAAATTGTACATTCAAAAGTTGGTGAGATAGCATGAGGTGCCCTTGTCTATCTTATCAGATTTTGCTACTCAATTCTTCACATTTTTGGAGGTCCTTCCAAAGAGGTCTTGGAACCAAGGTAAAGCTAGTACGACATTTCACCCTCAAACGGATGGCCAAGCTGAAAGAACTATCCATACTCTTAAGGATATGTTTAGAGCTTGTATTTTGGAGCTTAAGGGTAGTTGCGATGATCATCTTCCATTGATTCAGTTTTATTATAACAGCAACTATCATTCTAGCATTGGTATGGCTCCTTTTAAGGCCCTCTGTGGTAGATGTTGTAGATCACCGGTTGGGTGGTTTGAAGTGGGAAAATGCCTTTGTTGGGTCTAGATCTGGTTATATAGGCTATGGACAAGGTAAGATTGATTAGAGAAAGGTTGAAAATAGCCCAAAGTCATCAAAAGTCCTATGCCGACGTGAGGAGAAGGGAGCTTGAATTTAAAGTTGGTAGCCGGGTATAATTGAAGGTTTCACTCATGAAGGGTGTGGTTTATTTTGGTAAAAAAGGAAAATTGAGTCCAAGATATGTGGGTCCTTATAGAGTGTTGAGGAGGATCGGTAAGGTATCCTATGAGTTGGAATTGCCTAGTGAAATGGATTTGGTTCATCTGGTCTTTCATGTATCCATGTTGAGGAAATTTGTGGGTGATCCAAATTCCATTGTTCCATTGGATGATGTGGGGGTAGTTGAAGACAACTTGACTCATGAAGAAGCTCTAGTAGAGATCTTGGATAGACAAGTGAAGAGGTTGAGGAACAAGGATGTCGCTTCCGTTAAGGTCCTTTGGAGGAATCAACAAGTCGAAAGTGCTACATGGGAGGCCGAAGCAGACATGCAAAAGCGATACGCCTACCTTTTCCATTCTACTCAAGCCTAAGGTACTAATTCTAAGTCTTCAATGTGATTTCATGTCTCATATGTCAGCCCCTATGTCATTTGCAAGCAGTCATGTTTATATTAACAAAGTTCATGGTGATTTTTATACACATATGTTGAAATTTTGAAAATGGTGTTTAAGTGTGTTGATGCATTCTCGTTGGGGTTAATTTCTTCATGATTACTCTCCTCATGTATGTTTCTTTGAAATTCGGGGACAAATGTTCCCAAGGGGGAGATATTGAAGGGACCCCAAAAAGAGCCCGAAAATGTGCCTTGGAAGTGCCTGAAATCGTAATTTCCATATATATCTCAAAATTCATGCGTTATATCGAAAATTCGACCTCATATTCTCGATCGGAGGGCAAAATTCAGTGGGGAATTGGTCTAACACCAATTTTAGAGCAAATAAATCACAATTTCAATTTCCCAAATATCAAATGCCAGTGAGGTTTTCGCGCCCCTGGCGAGATGCACCTTGGGCACACCTCAGTGTATTTTTGTGCCAGTAATTTTATTTTGATCCAAGACTTTTGGGTCTTGGGCCTAAGTCTTCCCATGCATGAAAATACCTATACTTAGCCATATTTCAACACCATATCATATAAGAGATTCCGCAATACTCCCTCAAATACTTGGACAAATATTCTACCCCAAATTTCAAGTCCCAAAACTCATCCGGATCTTAAGGATTTCACTCAAGCTTCAAGTCTCCATTTTCAATCTTCATGAAGATTCTCTAAAGTCAAGATATACGGATTTCAACCATTGGGTCCTTTCACCCATGGTGCCCAAGCTTCTTTTTTACCTGAATTACATGTTTCTAAATTGATTTTACTTATAGGTCTCCTCTTATGAATTTGACTATGAAGTGTGTTGGGTTTTGTAAAAGTGTGATTGTTTATGCATGTTTTTAGCTATGAATCTTAGATCTATCTTGAGATTTGATGAAGGGTTTTGATGTATATTGCATGAGGGTGTTACCAGGTGTTGGTGGGTGTTTTTACATTGAATATACTTGCATGATTTCACTCTTGAATTCCATGGTTTTACACTAGCATTGCACACCCACCAAGTGTTTGATAAAATGTGTGGTTAATGTATCTTGAGTTGTTGAAGGCCTAATGCTTGGTATATGAGTTAAGTGACTTTATGATGATGAAAGGGTAATATTCATGTTTTGATTTCATGAGAAGTATCTATTGTGTTGCGAGTTGACCATAGCCAATTGAGGGTTGATGCCTCAATCACCTCGGATGGAGGTGGTAAGCCATCAACCAATTGAGGGGTTGGTACCTCAATCACTTCCGACAGAGGGTGGTCATGTCCATCAACCAATTGAGGGGTTGGTACCTCAATCACTTCCGATGGAGGGTGGTCATGTCCATCAACCAATAGAGGGGTTGGTACCTCAATCACTTCTAAGGGGTGGTCTACCTTAGATTCCAAGTACTAAGTTGCTTGGTCTATAGTGATGGTCTATTCCTACACATGTAATATGTTCTATATATAACTATGTTTACTTCAAGCATCATTCATGCATGCCATATTGTTATATGTTCATCGATTGCCTAATTATACATTTTGACTATGTTGCCTATCTATTGTTGCATTGCATCCTACAGACTTAGTACATTCAAACTTACTAACACATACTCTATGCCTATACGATATTATCATGTAGGAATCGGAGCCCCACTTGATCAACCTCCTCCTCCACGTGGCTAGTGCGATATCTCTCAAAACAAGTTGGTGAGTCCTCAACTTCGAGGACATATTCTCTTGATTTATGCTATGTGTAGACTCTCTTTTCATTATTGTATGCTTCGACTATGAGGGTGAGTCCGCTTGCTTGTCTTGGCCCCAGCTTAATTCTATGTTTAAAGGTGTTCTTGGACAAGTTATGTAATGATGCTATGAGCTTGACCTTCTCTTTGACTCTATTATATCTTATGATATGAAAGACGTCCCATAGCCCCATTTATCCCTATTACTATCTCTTATTGTTATTTCTTTGCTTTCGCGGCCAAGGATGTATAATGATATGTTAAGAGACTTGCTTGGGCTCCTTTTGGGTTCCCTATGCGTCGTGTCATGTCTAGGCCCTAGGCTTGGGTTGTGTCACTTTTGAATAGGATTTAGGTCTTTTTGGGAGGTTAAGATGGCATTGGAAGTCTAAATAGGTCATTAGAATATATTAAATTTACAAAAATGTCATTAGTGAACGAATGAAAAAATTGGCAAAATGATGCCCTACTGAGGTTTCCATGGGCCGTATGGCACTCCACGGGTCATGTGGAGTGCCCATAGGGTGACACTTAGTCAAAAAAATGAAGTTGGAACACTTTGGAAAACGTTAGAGTCATTGTCACCTATACAGGGACCTCCACGGGTCGTGTGAAGCTAAACGGTCCGTGTGGAGGCCCGTGGTGGCACGCTTAGTGAGTAAAGATATTTTCGAACCTCCACGCCAAGGACAACGGGTTGTGAGCATTTCCACAGGTCGTGGTGATGGCAGTGGCACAATATTTAGCCAAGAAAACTCCTCCCACACCCACTATTCCTCACTTACACACACCCCACGGCCAGCCACATGGTCAGTGGCAAGCCACACGGCCCGTGCCACTTGCCGTGCTCCATGCCTTAGACCAAAAATTCTCTTTTTAGCTCAAGATATCCCCCACGGCCCATACCAAGCACCACTGCCCGGATAGGTGCCCGTTTGGCTTCACTGCACATGAGGGTCTCACGAAAATGGTCATAACTCCATCATCCGAACTCAGAATGAGGTGAAACCAAATGCATTGGAAAGCTAACGCAAAGGGCTTACATTTGATATGTCAAAGTTTGTCCAGCTCTATGTTTTCTAAAAGTTATGCTCGTTTGAAGTTGACCCTCGCATAGACCAACACCCAAAACTCAACTCATAGGGAAGTCTTGAACTTGTCTATGTACTAGGAGTCTCCCATTACCCTAATACACTCTCCAGCTAAACAAAAGGCTTGAAACGTGGGTGTATAAGAGCATGGAGATACAGGCTTATCTTCAAGTTGTATAAACTAGTCACAAGTAGGATGGTCGTGAGGAGCTCCGGTTCTTACATGGTAACATCATGTAGGCATAGCGTATGCATTAGTACGTTTGAATGTACTAAGTATGTAGGATGCAATGCAACAAGCGATAGGCAACATAGGCAAAACACATAATGGTAAGCATGGACAACATTATAACTATATGACTTGTATGAATGATGCTTGAAGTAAAACATGCTTATATAAAACATATTACGTATATAGGAAGAGACTATCAGTTAGTTAATTGGTTTACCGCCTCCCATCCTAGGTGATTAAAGTATCAACCCCTCAATTTGGTTAATGGGTTTACCACCTCTCATCCTAGGTGATTGAGGTATTAACCCCCGCAATTTGGTTAATGGGTTTACCACCTCCCATCCGAGGTGATTGAGGTATCAACCCCTTAATTTGGTTAATGTATGTGCCACCCCCATCTAAGGTGATTGAGGTATCAACCCATCAATTTGGTTGATGGATGGACCACCCCAATCTAAGGTTATTGAGGTACCAACCCCTTAGTTTGGTTGATGATTGTCTCACTCTACCACCCATGGTGATTGAGCCATCACCTCCTCAACTAGGCATGGTCATCTTACAATGCTATAGATACTTTTAATGAAAACAACTCATATCAATACCTTCTTTTCATCATCATAAAGTCATTTAACTCATATACCATGCATTAGGACTTCAACATCTTAAGAAACATTAACCGGACATTTTATCAAACACTTGGCAGGTGTGTAGTGCTTGTATAAACTTGTGCAACTGGTTGTGCCCCATGCCTTAGATCAAATATGCTATTTTCCAGCTCAAGACATCCCCTAAGGTCCGTACCAATCACCATTGCACGTATAGGTGCCTGTGGAGCTTCACTGCAGATGAGGGTCTCACAAAAATGGTCATAACTCTTTCATCCGAACTTGGAATGAGGTGAAACCAAGTGCGTTAGAAAGCTAAATCAAAGAGCGTACATTTTATATGTCGTGGGTCGTCCAGTTCCTTGTGTGATAAAAGTTATGCTTGTTTAAAGTTAACCCTTGCAGTGACCAACACCCAAAAGTCAACTCATAGGGTTGTCTTTAACATGTCTAAATACTAGGAGTCTCCTACCACCCTAACACACTCTCCAACTAAACAAATGAGGCTTAAAACACATATATATAAGAGCATAGAGGTACGGGGTGTCACAATATCTCCTCTTTGGGAACATTCGTCCCCGAATGTCAAAGAGACGTACACAAAAAAAGTAATCGTGAAGATTTTGGCCCAACATGGATGTAACAAATGTGTTTAAACATTATCTTCACAAGTCTCAACAAGAACATCAAAATCGCCATTAACGTGTTTACATAAACATGAATGCATGCAAATGACGTAACGGCCAAAACTTAAGACTTGAGATCATAGAAAGGACATGATTATTATCTTAGGGTTGAATAGTGTGAAAGAGATACGGGTATCACTTCTTCATGACCGTTTCGGCTTCCTTAGTGACACCTTCAACTTGTTATTTCCTCCAAAGAACCTGAACGGAAGCTACATCCTTGTTCCCTAACTTCATCCTCAAAACCCTATAAGGACCTACAAACCTTAACTCAATTGTCAACCTTAATCACATATAGTCCACTTGGTAATATAAACCACCATCTCCCCCTTGGGAGACAACCTCCACTCTACCATCTTTCACCAAAACCTCCAACTCTATTAAGGAGGAATCAAGGCCTTGCTTAAACTAGACTTCCTTCAACCAAATAAGGTTTGGAACCATCAAAACAACTACACCACCATCCTCAACTTTGCCCAACCTCATTCATAACCTAGTCAACCAGTCAACTTCTCCAACCACTCATTTTTGTCACCCCAGAGATTCCTACTTCCCATAATTAGCAAGCAACCTTACATTCCTCAAATTCCACAACATCACCCCCAAATGATCCACAAGCTCTCCCTCACCTCCAAAAACAAACCAATATATTATCACGAAAGGCCACTACAAACATACAAAGGTAGGGATTAAAGACCCTATTCATGAGACCTATAGACATAGCTGGTGAACAAATCAAGTTGCGTACCAATTTTTTCTTTAAAAAAAAAATGGTAACCTGGACGACGTCGTGATAACAACTCTTTTAGGATTTAAAAGTTTAGGAGTCGCCACCTAATGAATTAAGGTGAATTAGGACACTACTCTAACCTAAACACTATTCTAAGGTCAAAGTCAACTAGAGAACAGGTAAGAGTTCACGTTACCTCGAAGGGAAGGTAGACACCTTTAGAAGTCCACAACTGTGGGTCCTGCTCATATCTCACATTTTATGTGCAGGTTTAAAAATTATAAGCAAGGTCAATGAAATAATTGAATCTTTTAGACTAAGCATAAGGTCCCAAACACATTAAAAATATTCTATTTATCATTAGAAATAAAAAAATGGACACGTAATTAGCATAAAACAACATTCTTAAAATATTGTAAAAGATTCTAAAATAATAAAGTTACTTGCAACATGATAAAATAAATACAAGAACGGTAATAATCAGGTGAATTAAATAGAGTAAAAAAAATATGGAGGAAAACATTTTATTCTACACTTAAAAAATAAATCACATACATCCCATATATTACCACAGTTAAAAATAAATATCATTTAAAACAAAAAAGGATATCAATTACCAAATCTACGTTCCAAACAAATGACAATAAAGGAAAGTCTAATTATGAGATTTCTAACATTTATTACAATAAACAAGATACAAAATACTAGAGTCGCAAAAATATATTAATTCAACCAAGCAAAACGTGTTTTCAAGTTGCTAGATAAAATAAAATAAAATAGATAATATTAAGGATAAAAAAGAGACTGATCTGGTTGCTTCCTGTAAAATGATTAATGTATTTTCATAGTATGAATAAAAGAAATATCTAATTCAAAAATAAAAATAAAAGCAATGATAAAAAGTATAGAATTAAGAACTAACCTGATCACTTTAAAATCTAATGCTTAAAATATATCGTGCAACATAGAAATCAAATAAGTCGACAACACACAAAGTTAAAATTGAGAGAGATTGTGGGATCAGTATGTGGCGAAGCTAACAAAGGCCCAATGCGATGACACTCCCTTTATTTCACTTTTTTATGATCAACCTTTCAAAATTCTTTAAGACAAGACGAAAATAATTATAAAATATTTCAACATTAAACAAAAAACCATAGAAAACTTATGGTGTCTAGATTGTGAGAAATATTTGAAGTATTCAACACATCCTTTTTATGAATGAGAATTGGCGAAGAATTTCAATGAAACGTTATCTAATCTATTAGATTTTTTAAAAAGGATGACACACAAAACTTAGAAAATAAAGGAGTAACAAGTTGCTTTAATTTTTACAAAGCTATATGTGCGCTTCATACAAGAACTCAGCTATAGTTTGCCTTTTCATCATGTCCCAAACATACCCTAGGTTCTTTGGAGCGATAGTCCACTTGAGATTGACTTCTCGCATTGATTCTCTACTCGTTATGGTCGAACTCCAAGTAACGTAATTGTGATCATGTACATGTAAAAATATATTCAAATGGTTGAGAGTATGTCTTCTCTTGAGATTTAACTAACCACGTAAAAATTAAATTATGGATTAGTATAGATTCTTAATCAAACTAAGCACATATGAGAAAAACTATTAAAAATGAGTAAGCACATCCAAGTTATCACATAAGAAGGTACGAAATAAATTTATATCCCATCTCATTCCTCATGATTAATTAAATTAAGTGGGCCTTAAAATCTTATTAAGACTTACTGCCATACCGCCTAATTATTTTTTTTCGAACTAATGGAACAAAAAAAAAAACATTTACAACTGATATCAGTAATAACTTCACGTACAACAATACTTAATAAACTAAAACTAATGAGCAATGTAGTGACAAAATTTACATGAACCTCCAATATTGTAGTCTAGCTTATGATCATGTATATCATTAGTAGTCAATATTCTTAAGCACTTCCAATCCAACTCCTTAAATTCAATTGAATCCAATAACAATAATGAATAGACAAATACCCTAAAGCAACGAAAATAGAGCTAAGACATATCATCACATGCATAAGATCAAATTGATTGAAGCATTCACCAAATTTGGAAGATAAGACATATAAAAGCGAGCATAAGAAAATTCGAAAGTGAGTAAAAGAAATGGACCTTTAGCGTAAAACCTCTTACTTGACACGACGATCCCACCTGGCATCTCGCATTGATTATCCACTCATTGTGGTTGAACTTAATAGCTTGTGGAAAATCTGGCAATAGAGCTCCAATAATTTGACGTTGAAACCGTCATTCCCATGACTTTATTTTTTTCTTTATCTACTTGAATAGTTCTGCACAATTTCTCATTTTTTGATGAGCAAATTGAAGGAACAAAGCAATGTAGACAGTCTCAAATATGGCTCCAAAGCCATTTACAGTAGCAACAAGGTAGCTTCCAGGATTAATAATTCCATAGTAAGTCCACAATGATGTATTGAGCAATATACAAATGTATGGAAGGCTATCAAAATCCTCTGTTGATTTACTTTTTACTATTCTTTTGTATGTCCCTAGCGTCAAAGAAACATGACAACTGAAATGATGTTGCCTATGACTCCAATGATGAAAACAAGATTTTCCATGTTGACCATTTAGAAAGAGAAGCAGCTAGACAAATGTGTGTGAGTGTGAGAGAGAGACGTTGGGGACCAGGAAAAATTACCAAGGAAAGAGGAGAAATCATCTGTACATGAAGACAAAATATGTACCAGAAAAGAAAAATTTAAAAAGGAAAAGAGACGTTGGGGGAGAGATTTAAGAAAGAAGGTAATATTCTTTTTCGTGTAGTTTTGGAGAGATTTGACAAAATTTAAAATTTTGAAATTTGAATGTAATTGAAGCTAAATAAAATTCTATCAAAACTATAAAAGATACACAACTACTAAATTATTAATTAAACTTATATTATTAATTCACTAATTATGTTTATTGAAAAAAAAATTGATGAAAGTTATTTATGACAAATTGATAACTTATAAAGTTTTCTCTTTCAAATATTTAAAAAATAAAATAAAAGATAAATGTCAAAAGTGAGTAAATAATAAGAATATTTTTGTAAATTATGAATGCCAAAAATATACAATTTATCAGGTAAAAACTAAAAGAGATAAGTATACAAAACACACCTAAACTATATCACTTTTTTGAGTTTCACTTGAAAGTTTGAGAAACACACATAAACTATCACTTATTAGTTTTAGAAATACACTTATATCTTTTATTCCACTCTCACCATGGTGTATGTGCTACACTCTCTCTTTTATTTTTAAAAATGTCACATCACACTCTACATGGACAAAACTTTTCACCTTGGCAAAAAATAAATAAATTATAGTATTAGTTAAAATCAAATATTAAAATATTGTTATTTAAAAAAAATTATAAAATAAATATAAATATTTTTCTTACTCCACCCCTACTACTTCCTCTCACCGTACCCCCCTCCTCCGCCCCCAAACAAAAATTGTAATTTTTTTAAGAAATTCATCTAACACCCGGTAAATTACCGAAACTCCCCTAAAATATATCATGTGAATAATGCGTCTTCCAAAGCATCAATTGAAAATCCAAGACCGGATTTGAGATCAGCGTAAAAAATTGAGTCAGAAAATGGTCTCAACCTGATTTAAGAGCAACCGGGTCAAAAAATAAAATTCCCAATAACATTAGGATCACCAACACATTTCTTTAACATAGAGATATGGAACACCAGATGAACCAAACTCATTTCACTAGGCATCTCCAATTCATAAGCTACCTTGCCAACACTCTTTATAACCTCATAAGAACCAACATATCTTGGACTCAACCTCCCCTTTTTACCAAAACGGACCACACCTTTCACTGGAGAAACTTTCAAATAAACCCAATCACCCATTTTAAATTCAAGGTCTCTTTTTCTCACATCAGCATAACCTTCTCAAGAGCCTCCATAACCAGATTCGGTCCCAAATAAGCCACCTCTCCAACCTCAAACCAACCAACCGGTGATCTACAATGTGTCCCACAAAGAGCCTCAAAAGGAGCCATACCGATGCTAGAGTGATAGCTACTGTTGTATGAAAACTCAATCAAAGGAAGATGGTAATCCCAACTACCCCTCAACTCCAATACACATGCCCTAAGCATATCTTCAAGGGCTTGAATGGTTCTTTCGGCTTGGCCATCCGTTTGGGGTGAAAGGTCGTACTAAGGTGAACTTTTGTACCAAGACCCCTTTGAAATGACCTCCAAAAGTGTAAAGTGAATTGTGCATCACGATCCGATATGATGTACAAAGGAACCCCATGTAACCTCACTAACTCAAGGATGTACAACCTTGCATACTCTTCAGCTCCATATGTGGTCTTAACCGGTAGAAAGTGAGCCGATTTCGTCATCCTATCAGCCACCACCCAAATGGAATCAAATCCTTTTCTAGTCTTAGATAACCCAACCACAAAATCCATATTAATCACCTCCCACTTCCAAGTGGGAATCTCTATGTCTTGGGTTAGGTCACTCGGCCTTTGATGTTTGGCTTTGACTTGTTGACAACTATGGCAATGGAAAACGAATTTGGCAATGTCCCTCTTCATCCCTCCCCACCAATACACATCCTTCAAGTCTCTATAAATTTTGGTGGAACCGGGGTGGATAGAATAAGAAGAATTGTGAGCCTCATTAAGGATCTTCTCCCTCAAACCATCAACACAAGGCACACAAATCCTACCTTGGTACCTAAGGGACCCATATCCCCCTTGGGAGAAAACCTCTACTTTGCCCTCGTTCACCAAGGCCTTCAATTCAAGTAAGGAGGAGTTAAGATCTTGTTTTGTTATTACCTCATCAATCAATAAAGACTTAGACCCATCAACAACAACAACACCATCATCACCAACCTCTTCCAACCTAACCCCCAATCTAGCCAATTGACGCACCTCCCTAGCCATTTCCTTACTACCCCCATCAACATGGGCTAGCCTACCCATTGACACTCTACTCAATCCGCCACCACATTTACCTTACCCTAATGGTAATGCACACTCATGCCATAGTCTTTGAGAAGTTCTAACCATCTCCTTTTCCTCAAGTTGAGATCTTTTTGAGTGAAGACATATTGGAGGCTCTTATGATTAGTAAACACATCAACATGCACCCCATACAAGTAATAACGCCAAATCTTTAATGCAAACACAATGGTGACTAACTCTAGATCACGGGTAGGGTAGTTTCTTTCATGTACCTTGAGTTGTCTAGAAGCATAAGCCATGACCTTACCATTTTTCATCAACAAACAACCCAAACTAACCCGGGAAGCATCACAATACACCACAAATCGCTCAAGCCTATCCGGTAGTGACAATATAGGAGCGGACACAAGCTTGTCTTTTAATGTTTGGAAGCTCCTCTCACACTCATCGGTCCACACAAACTTAACCTTCTTTTGAGCAAATTTTGTCATAGCAGAAGTAATAGAGGAGAACCCATTTACAAACCTTCTGTGATAACCGCCTAGGCCCAAGTAGCTCCTAATATCCGATGGGGTTAATGGTCTAGGCCAATTTCTAATAACATCAATTTTCTTAGGATCCACTTTTATACCATCCCCCGACACCATATGACCAACGAATGCAACCTCCTTCAATTGAAATTCACACTTGTCATATTTGGCAGAGAATTTCTCCCTCCTCAATCTTTGCAACACAACTCTCAAATGCTCCATATGCTCCTCCCGAATTTGTGAATAGATCAATATATCATCAATGAAGACCACAATAAAGGAATCAAAGTAGAGTTTGAAGATCTTAATCATTAGGTCCATGAAGATGGCCGGTGCATTGGTCAACCCAAAAGATATAAAAATAAACTCTTAATGCCCATATCTAGTCTGAAAAGCCATCTTGGGAATGTCAGACTCCCTCACCCTCACTTGATGAAGGAAGGAGAAAACCATGACCTATACTCACAGGATTTCGACCCAACTTCATTCAACTTAAGGGAGCAATGTTTTTTATTAAAAACTCTTGCAATCAATAAATTTAACTCTATGTTCCATCCTACTCGTTGTGATAACTCTAATACTGGTTCGAGTAACTAAGTAACTACTCGGCTATGCACTACATCGACTAACTCTAGTCAATTTAGGCTTCAACACCCACCATAGATAACTTTATCTATGAGCTCAAAAACAAAGAGCAAAGGTGTGCTTAATATCAGATACTTTTATAGAATAGGAAACTATTTACAAGATGCAAGCACCCATTAAGAACAATGAAGTGAAGAAAACCAAGAACAACTCTGATCTTCCTAGTGTACTACTCGAGATCCTCACCAGAACACTTACTCAATGCATGTAGAAACCCTCAAGTTTTCTTCTCAATAAAGGTTGG
>JAPFFP010098614.1:0-19974 GCA_026153255.1 Solanum medicagineum | reverse complement strand
TTACACATCATTGGTCACGGAAGCAATTAAACAACATAATTAGATTAGAAATAAGGGAAAAGGGGATAAGGGGAAAATTCTATAACATAAACATCAAAACAAGAGATTCAAGGCTTAATACATAACATGTCCAACAATACCTCTAAACCATAAGTAGGAGCGGGGGCCAAGACAAGCAACCAGGCTCACCCTTATAGTCAATACATACATAAAAGAAAGATAGTTTTAGCACATAACATGAGATCACAGACATTGTCCTCGGAGTAGAGGACTCACCCACTAGCTTGAGAGAAATCGTACTAGCCACGTGGAGGAAGATGCTCAAGTGGGGCTCCAGTTCCTACTTGGTGACATTATGTAGGCATAGATTATGCATTAGTACGTTTGAATGTACTAAGTATGTAGGATGCAATGTAACAAGAGATAAGAAACATAAGCGAAATGTATAAGCATAGGCAATAAGTAGCATATAACAATATGGCATGAATGGAAGATGCTTAAGGTGAATCATGCTTACATAGAACATAATACTTGTGCAAGAAGAGACCATCATTATAGAATTCATAGTCTATTGAGATATCAACCACTCAATTGGTTGGTGGATCATCTAACACTACCACCCATGGTGATTGAGGTACCAACCCCTCAACCCGGTTATCAAGATACAAACCCCTTAATTGGTTAGTGGATCATCTCACCCTACCATCCATGGTGATTGAGGTACCAACCCCTTAATCCAGTTTTCAAGGTACAAACCCCTCGACATGGTTATCAAGTTACAAACCCCTCAACATGGTTAACCGGGCTCAAAAACCCCCAAGTGAGGCATGGTCAATTCCCAACATGATATAGGAGAATATCATATACATACATTCTTTTCATCATCATAGAGTCATTCAATTCATAAGACATCCATTCGACCTTTAATTCCTAAAGAAATCATATTTGGAAAATTTATCAAACACTTGGTGGGTGTGTAGTGCTAGTGTAAAGCCATGCAATTTAGGAATGAAATCATGTAAGAAAATTCAATGTAAAACCATCCATCAATACTCGGTGATACCCTTAAGCAATATACTTCAAAACCCTTCATTCCCACAATGGATCTTAGATTCGTAGCTTAAAACATGATAAAACAGTCCCAATTTCATGAAACCCCAAGACAGTTAATAGTCTAATTCATAATAAGTAACAACCATAAGTAAATCAACTTGAAATCATACAATTTAGGTAAGAAGGAAGCTTGGGCTTCATGGGTGAAAGGAACCCATGAATGAAACCCATATACATTAGCTTTGGAGAATATCTTGATGAAGATTTGAATTGGGACTTGAAGCTCGAATGAATTCCTTAATATTTGGAAGAGATTCGGACACATGAATTTTCATAGAAATATTAGTCTAATGGTTTGAGAGATTATTGGGGAATGTCTTGTATGATATGAAGGTAAAATATGGCTAAGTATAGGTATTTTCACGTATTGGAAGACTTAGGCCAAAGCCTTAAAAGCCTAGGACCGAGCAACAAATAAATGGGCACAAAATACACATTGGTGCGCCGTTGGCATGCGCACCAGGGGCACTCTAGCTCACTGGAAATCGCATTTTGTGTGATTTTCAAATTTTTCTATGGTTACTCTTAATCAGGGTTAGAACCATTTCCCACTCAAGTTTGCCCCCTGAACAAGATTATGAAGTTGTACTTTATATATCACTCGTGGATTTTGAGATATTTGGGAATTACAATTTTGGGCACTTCCGAGGAACATTTTCGGGAACTTTTGGGGGTCGTTTCAATATCTCACCCTTGAGAACATTCATCCCCAAATGTCAAAGAAAGTTTATGACAGACGTAATCATGACAACTTTAGTGCACATAACAATGCAACAATGCAACAATGCACTTAAGCATCATTTCAAAAATCTCAACATAAGTATAAAATCATCATGAACATGTCAATTTAAACATGAATGTATGCAATGACATGAGGGATGAACTTATGACTTGAGATCATACAGAGAATTTGGAATTAGTACCTTAGGCTTGAGTAGAATGGAAGAGATAAGAATATTGCTTTTGCATGTCCACTTCGGCCTCCCATATAGCACTTTTGACTTGTGGATTCCTCCAAAGGACCTTAACGGAAGCCACATCCTTATTCCTCAACCTCTTCAGTTGTCTATCGAAAATATGAATTGGGACCTGTTCATAAGTTAAGTTGTCTCCAAAAACGCCAATAATATCAAGAGGCACAATAGCATTAGGGTCTCCCATACATTTCCTCAACATGAATACATGAAGAGCGGATGAAAAAAATACATCTCACTAGACAATTCCAACTCATAAGCTACCTTTTCAATCCTCCTCATTACCCTATAAGGACCCACATATCTTGGACTCAACTTGCTGTTCTTACCAAAACGAACCACAACATTTATGGGTGACATCTTCAAAGGGACCCAATTACCAAGTTTGAATTCAAGATCCCTTCTCCTCACATCGGCATAGGACTTTTGGCGGCTTTGGGCCGTCTTCAACCTCTTTCTAATCATCCTAACCTTCTCAAGAGCCTTAATAACCAAATCTGGTCCCAACAAAGCCACCGCTCCAAACTCAAACCACCAACTGGTGATCTACAACGTTTACCATAGAGAGCCTCAAAAGGGGTCATACCGATGCAAGAATGATAGCTAATTTTATAGGCAAACTCAATCAATGGAAGATGATCATCCCAACTATCCTTAAACTCTAAGAATATCCTCAAGATTTTGGATAATTCTTTCATCTTGGCCATTTGTTTGATGGTGGAAGGTCATACTAAATTTGACCTTTGTACCAAGACCCTTTTGAAAAGACCTCCAAAAATGTGACATAAATTGAGCACCACGATCTAATATAATGGACAAAGGAACCCCATGCAACCTCACCAAGCCATGAATGTACAACCTAGCATAATCTTCAGCCCCATATGTGGTTTTAACCAGAATAAAATGAGCTAATTTTGTCATCCTAACAACCACAACACAAATAGAATCAAAACCCTTTCTAGTCTTGGGTAACCCAACCACAAAATCCATATTAATCTCTTCCCACTTCCTAGTAGGAATCTCTATGTCTTGGGCTAGGCCGCCCAACCTTTGATGCTGGGTTTTTACTTGGTGGAAACTATGACAACCGGATGCAAATTTGGCAATGTCCCTCTTCATACCTCCCCACCAATACACCTCTCTCAAATTTGTATACATCTTAGTAGAATCGGGATGAGTAGAACAGGAAGAACCATAAGCCTCACTCAAGCCATCAGCATAAGGCACACATAACCTACATTGTTATCTAAGGACACCATCTCCCCTTGGGAGAACGCCTCTACCTTACCACCCTTTACCAATGCCTTTAATTCTAACAAAGCAGGGTCAAGATCTTGCTTATCTTTCACTTTCTCAACCAATGAATATTTAGAGCCATGAACTACCACAACACCACCATTATCCACCTCTTCCAACCTAACCCCCAATCTAGCCAACCGATGGACCTCCCTAGCCACCCCTTTGCCACCATCACCAACATGTACTAGGCTACCCATGGACACCCTACTCAAAGCGTTGGTCACCATAGTAGCCTTACCAGGATGATAAAGCACGTTCATATCATAGTCCTTAAGAAGTTCTAACCACCTTGTTTGTCTCAACTTGAGGTCCGTTTGAGTGAAGACATATTGGAGACTCTTATGATCGGTGAACACATCAACATGCACCCTATACAGATAGTGATACCAAATTTTCAAACCAAAAGACTACGGCGAGTAACTCAAGATAATTGGTAGGAAAATTCTTTTCATGAACTTTGAATTGTCTAGAAGCATAGGTTATCACCTTACCATTTTGCATCAACACACAACCCAAACCAACCCTTGAAGCATCATAATACACAATAAACACTTTTAGTCCTTCTGGTAGTAACAATATAGTAGCGGACACAAGCTTATCTTTTAATCTTTGGAAACTCTTTTCACACTCATCGGTCCACATAAATTTGGCATTCTTTTGAGTCAATTTTGTCATAGGAGAAGCAATAAAAGAGAACCCACTCACAAACCTCTGGTAGTAACAAGCTAAGCCAAAGAAACTCATAATATCCAATGAGGTCAAAGGTCTAGGTCAATTTCTAACGACATTCATCTTTATTAGGATCCACCTTGATACCGTCCCCCAACACCATATGACCTAGGAAGGCAACCTCCTTCAACGAAAATTCATACTTCTCATACTTAGGATACAACTTCTCTTCCCTCAATCTTTGTAGCACTACCCTCAAATGACTTATGCTTCTCCTCACCATGTGAATAGATCAAAATATCATCAATGAAGACCACAACAAATAAATCAAGGTAGGGTTTTCAAGACCCTATTCATAAGATCCATGAAGATGGCCGGTGCATTGGTCAACACAAAGGACATCACAATAAACTCAAAATGACCATACCTAGTCCGGAAGGCCATCTTAGGAATATCACACTCCCTCACCTTCACTTAATGATACCCGGACTGAAGATCAATCTCAGAGAAGTGAGTAGCCCTTGCAATTGGTCAAACAAATCATCAATCCTTAGAAGAGGATCCTTATTCTTTGTGGTGACCCTATTGAGTTGCCAGTAGTCAATACACATTCTAAGGGACCCATCTTTTTCTTCACAAACAACACTGGTGCACCCCAAGTTGATTGGCTTGGCCTAATGAAACTCTTCTCTAGAAAATCCCTCAATCGCTCCTTTAGCTCCTTTTAACTCCGTGGGGCCATACAGTAAGGGCGAATAGAAATGGATTCAGTATTCGGAAGGAGGTATATACAAAAATCTACTTCCCTTTCGGGAGGATCACTAGGAAGTTCATTTGGAAATAAATGACGGAACTCATTTACAATCTGAACTGATTCTATAGGATGGACTTTGCACTCAACATCCCTTAACCTCACAAGATGATAGAGACACCTATTATGTCAAGCCCAAAGTCCCGTTAAGGTGGACTGGCACCTGCTGTCGATAAGGCTCAGGAGAACCAACCTGTATCCATGCGCTTTCTATATGAATTATAAGGGATTCTACATTCAACATGCCTTTAAGAAAGTAAACAGTAATAACAAGCCAAAAGGAAATGCATATGGCTAGGCCGTTGGGGCCACGTTGTCTAAAGTATGAGACATGACCACACTTTAATTTACATGGTGTACAAATCTTCTAGATAAGGAAAAGTATCTGATAAGGGTCGGGATAGTCCTCGACTCGACTAACTATAAAACACAAAAATATAATCTCTAGACACACAAAGCTCTGAAGCAACCTGGAGCTTGGTAACAATAGCTGGATATCCTACACTCCTACTAGGGAGATCTACTAGCACCTGTACCTACAACATGAAATGTAGATCCCCCGTAAGGGACGTCAGTATGAGATAATATATTGAATATGTAAGGCAGCAAATACTGTATGTGAAGTAACAACTCAAATAAAACTATGCACTGGTGTAAAGATAAGAGACCACCTTTAGTTATACTGTGGGATCATGTACTTTATGTTCGTTTTATTACTTTACCTTTATTGTATAATTTGTGCACAACATGTAATACAAATAACCAGCTGATCAGTGCTAAATCTATATCAGGATCGGTCTTGGCTAGGCTTTTCCTTTCTCCCTTTAGGCTACCCACAGTGATAGGATCGACCCTGAGTAAGTGATTCTTCTGCCCCTTGGTTTACCATCCATCAATAAGCAATATATTTTACTTTATCTTTCCATTACCTTTGAGATGATTCTTTTGGTGGTCACAATATTGGAGCTATAGGACTGTAGATGTAGCATGTGACACGTAAGTAATCATAGAACATAATATGACAATGAAAATAGTATGTTACACAAATAGTGAAATGCGTATGAGATGAAACAATTCGTGAACTTTATTTACGAACAAGAACCCATGTGTCTTGGTATCCAAGTATGTATGCAGATTTGAAGGTGGCTATGTATGGGAGCATATGACCATGTGAAAGAGTAGAGACATGGTTAATAGTTGTGTCGGAGTTGGAAACTGCCTTTATGCGCCAAGGAAGAATCTATCATGCCAGGTAATACGAAATCGAGTAGCCTTACATACCTCGTTGTACAACCTCGTTATTACCTCGAGATAACCTTCCCTTCATCCAAATATTTATCTATAATATATTAGGTGATAAAACTAGCATTAGCAGCCAATAGATACCTCTTGGCAGCCCAATCTCATAAAAAAACAACACACGGGAAGCAAGCGTATAATTATAAACCCGAGCGTATTATTTCAACCTTTCCACCTCTAATCGTATTTTCTAATACACATTATTGTATACATATCAGGTGAAGCCTGTATTAGGTCCATAATAGTCTAACAATAGCCCGCAGAGCACAACACATAACAATTCTACACAACATACAAATAGGTCGCATAACATTACATCCCTTCGCTACATTTCGACGTCGACAATTCCAAACCTATTCCAAATTTAACCAAACACTCCCCACCATATGAACACATAGAAATAGTCTTAAAATAGTTAAAAAATAGTTCTAAAGTATATGGAGAATGTGAAACAACAATCTCTGATCATCAGCCCACAAGTTTCTACTAAGAGCACAATTACGATACCTCACAACAAATCATTTTTTACGGTCTGTAACAATGGTGCATCATCCTTTTCATATCACTAAAAAACTAAAACTTGTTAAAAACATAATCTTTAATTCATAATCCAGCCAACCAAGAAGAGAAAAGTCTCTTAATCAACAAGAAAAGTGCACAACAGTCCTTAGGATACATGCTATCTAAAATTTTCTGCATAAACATGGCCAGCCTAGTCTCTTATTTTTCATAAGAAACAAAATACCAAGAAAATAATTATTCTTACTTTCCTTTAACCTAAAGGTGTATGGCTTCTCCAAGAACCCTAAAAGTCTCTTGTGGCTTCTTGTAAAGTCAAGAAAGAGTTGAGAGAGAACTTGGAAAAACAATCTGATTTTTTTGTTCAAGTTAAATGACTTGAGTGAGATGCCTATAAGCCCCCTTTAAAGGAGCACTTGGCTGAATTACTTTTCCATTATAAGCCTCATTTTATCATGTAATTAAAGTTCCATTTTCCCCCTTTCACTTGGGCCTCAAGGGGTACCAAATTGATGGGCCTTTGCTGCCCATTTTTCCCCTTTCTCTTAGTTAGTTTGGGCCTAAATTATAAAATAAATTGTGATGTATTTGGGATCTTTTCACATCCTTCTTGGGCTGAAAATATAGTCTATTTGTGATGCTAAATTATGGGCTAAAGGTACACCCTTAAAACAGACTTTTATTCATAATTGGACATTCGACGTCGGGCCTCGTCTCCGTCTAGCTAGCAAATTTAAGCTAAGAAAGTAGGTTATTCACCTACTAGCTTCCTGAGTCTTATGAGCACCTCAATTCTCTCACTTTGCTTAGGGTCATGATCTCCTCAATTTGACATAAAACTTGTATGCGATCGATCCTCTTAAGCGTTAGACGCACATATTGCCCTCTAACATGAGATTCAAGCACTTTTAAAAATGGGCGCTAATTTGACCAAACCATATCATGTTTAATTAGCATAGAACTATTACATGTAAGATGTAGGGTATTACATCCTCCCCCCTTACGAACGTTCGTCCTCGAATGTTATCACAATTGGATAGCTTAACCTAGTTTAAATCTTTATTTAAACAAACCTTTGATGACACATGTATTCAATCACACCTACCTATTAGTGTCCCAACTCTGCATGTTGGACTTCGTCTTTAGCTTCAAATAAGAAAGGGTATTTTGATTTCATTACGTCCTCATCCTCCCATGTTATCTCTTCTGCTTGTTGGTTTCTTCAGAGTACTTTCACTGAAGCTATTTCTTTATTTCATAGCTTCTTAACTTGATGATCTAGAATACCAACAGGTACCTTTTCATAGGTGAGATCTTCTGTAACCTGTACATCTTCAATAGGAGTAATACGCGATGGGTCACCTATGCATTTTCGAAGCATTGAGACATGAAAAATAAGAGGAACCATTGAAAGCTCTTGAGATAGCTCTAATTCATATGCAACCTGCCCGAACTTCTTAATAATTTTATATGTCCCTATGTAACGTGGGCTCAGTTTTCCTTTCTTACCGAATCTCATAACCCTTTTCATTGGAGACACCTTTAAAAATACCCAATCCCCTACTAAGAATTCCAGTCCTCTCTTCCTAGCATCTGCGTATGATTTGTGATGACTTTGGCCTGTTTCTAGCCGCTGTTGTATTACCCTAAGTTTTTCCTTTGCTTGTTGTACTAGATCTGGCCCAAGCAAGGTGGTTTCACACATTTCAAACCATCTAATCAGCAACTAAGATTTCCTTCCATACAAAGCTTCATAAGGTGCCATCTTGATACTCGAGTGGTAGCTATTATTATAGGTGAATCCAATAAGTGGCAAATGGTCCACCCAACTACCTTTAAAGTCCAATGCACAAGCTCGCAACATATCTTTAAGTGTTTGAATGGTGCGTTCTGCTTGACTGTCTGTTTGAGGGTGGAATGCTGTACTCAAATTCACTTGTGTCCCTAAACGCCTTTGGAAGGACTTCTAAAACTTTGCAGTGAATTGAGCCCCTCGATCGGAGATAATAGAGATTGGGACTCCATGTAGCCTGACTATCTCTTTGAGGTCTAGCTTGGCATACTCTTCAGCTGTATAATCACACCTGACTAGCAATAAGTGTGCTGACTTTGTGAGTCTGTCAACTATTACCCATACAGAGTCAAACTTCTGAAATGAGCGAGGAAACCCGGTAACAAAATCCATATTGATCATATCCCACTTCCATGTTAGAAGCTCTATACATTGCATTTAACCTCCTAGCTTTTGGTGTTGTACTTTCACTTGTTGGCAATTTGGACAGTGAGCCACAAATTTTGCAAGGTCCTTTTTCATGCTTCCCCACCAAAACATTCCCTTTAGGTCATGATAAATCTTAGTTGATCCTGGATGGATGGAATATCTAGAATGATAGGCTTCTTCTATTATCCTCTTCCTTAGTCCATTAATATCAGGCACACATAATTTATTTTGGCAATAAAGTACTCCATTTTGTGTCAGTTCAAATCCCTTCATCGTAACCTGACTCATCTTTTCCTTAAGTCATCGTAAAATAGGATCCTCGAACTGTCTTTCTTTCACCTCCATTACCAACGAAGACTCCACAGCATTATGCACAACAACCCCTTCCTTTGAAGTTTTAAGAAGACGAACTCCCAAATTAGATAGTTGTCGTAGATCATTAGCCACCCCTTGACTTACCACGACCTGATCACCAATATTCATGATCATCTTATGACTTAGAGCATCGGCTACCACATTTGCCTTCCTTGGGTGGTAAAGTATATCAATGTCATAATCCTTTATTAGCTCTAACCATCTTCGTTGTCTTAAGTTTAGGTCTTTCTGCTTAAAGATCTATTGCAGGCTCTTATGATCAGCATATATATAAACGTGAACCCCATACAAATAGTGGGGCTACATTTTCAGAGCAAATACAACCACTACTAGCTCAAGATCAGGATTTAGGTAGTTTTTCTCATGTGGTCGTAGTTGTCTAGAGGCATAAGCAATTACCCTACCATGCTGTATCAGTACACACCCTAAGCCAACTCTTGAAGCATCAGAATACACTACATACCCCTCGGTGCCTTCTGAAAGTACTAGCATATGTGGAGAAGTTAGCTTATTTTTCAGTTCCTGGAAGGTCCTTTCACATGCATCATTCCATTAGAACTTGGTTGCTTTATGTGTCAACTTTGTTAGAGGTGCAGAAGTAGAAGAAAACTTTCAACAAACCTTCTGTAATAACCTTCCAACCCTAGAAAGCTCCGAACTTCCATGGGTGTTAGCCTTGGCCAATCTTTCACAGCCTCTATCTTTTGTGAATCAACCCTTATTTCCTCATCTGATACAACATGACCCAAGAATGCCACTGATTTTAGCCAAAATTCACATTTAGAAAATTTGGCATACAACTGTCGATACGAAGAACTTGTCACACTTGTCGTAAGTGATTTGCATGGCCTTCTTTTGATCTTGAATATACAAAAATGTCATCTATAAATACTATCACAAACACATCCAAGAATTGCTTGAATACCCCATTCATCAGATCCATAAAAATTGATGGCGCATTCGTTAGCCCAAATGTCATAACAAGAAATTCAAAGTGACCAAAGCGTGTCCTAAAAGCAGTTTTATGTGTATCTTTCTCCTTCACCTTCACTTGGTGCTACCCTGATCTCAAATCAGTTTTTGAAAAGCATTTGGCACCCTGTAACTGATCAAATAATCAATCCTGGGGAGGGGGTATTTATTCTTAATTTTCACCCTACTCAATTGCCGATAGTCGATACACATTCTCAAGGTCCCATCCTTTTTGCGTACAAATAACACTACTGCACCCAAAGGGGACACACTAGGTCTTATAAAACCCTTCCCCAATAAGTCTTTTAACTGCTCTTTTAATTCATGCAATTCTACGGGGGCCATTCTATATGGAGGGATAGAAATAGGTTGAGTGCCTGGAAGTAAGTCAATACCAAAATTTACCTCTCGTCCTGGAGGTAAGCCTGGAAGTTCTTCAAGGAACACATCAACAAATTCTTTCACTACTGGAACTAATTAAAGTTTAGGTGATTCTGCCTCCATATCCCTCACTCTAACTTAATGACATATATACCCCTTAGATATCATCTTTCTGGCCTTAAAATAAGAGATAAGCTTACTCTTTGGCACCCCAATATTGCCTTCCCATTCAAGAACTGCCTCATTTGGAAAGTGGAAGTGCACTCTCTTTGTTCGGCAATCCATGGTGGCATAGCAAGAAACTAATAAATCCATACCCATTATAATATCAAATTCCACCATTTCTAACTTAATAAGGTCAGCAAATGTGTCACGGTCACAAACAGTTACTACACAGTCATAATAAACCCTTCTAGCCATAATAGATTCATCGGTTGGTTTGGACACTTCAAATAGTTTGTTAAATAATTTGGGTGTTCTCTTAAGCTTCCCAGAAACTAATGGAGTGATGTATGATAGTGTAGAACAAAGGTCAACTAATGCATATAAATTATGTGAAAAGATGGACAATGTACCTGTGACCCCATAGGGTGAAGCTTCAAAATTTTGCCGACTCCCCAGAGCATAAGTGCGATTCTAGACTCCGCTAGAGCTAGCTGCCCCTCTAAGATCACTACCACGACCTATAGGAGCTCGTTGACCCCTACCTAATGGAGGAACTGACAATGATGATGCAATAGCTGATCCATTAGGTTATGTTATATCACCTATACGTCTCCTCGGGCAATCTCTCATCATATGCCCTGGCGCACCACACTAATTACAAGAGTCTGTCCCAACATGACATATACCTGAATGACTTCTTCGGCATCGTAGGGGTCATTTGCTGGCCTGCTGAATATCCCGTTGTCCGAGTGCCTTAGCCTTCACTTCTTGGACCAAGCTGATTTCTCCTAGACCCTGAAGTTGTGGTGGAGCACTGGCTGCAGAGTAGGAGGATGATGGCCTAGGCGGTCAATCAGAAAACTGAGGCCTAAGCTCACCTTGGGGTGGTATAAACTAACCTGTAGACTTGGCTCTCTTGGATTGCGCCCTTTCTAACTCTTGTGTCCTTCTCCTTTGCCTCTGATCCTCCAATGTTTGTGCAAAAGCTTGCATTCTCTCTATATCCATGTCTTTGTTCAAGGAAGCAATGGTACAGTCTATGACTAGATATGTATCTAATTTATCCACATATTGACGAACTCTATCTGCCATAGTAGCAACTACATTAGGAGCATACCTGGCCAGGGAATTAAATTGAAGGCTATACTCCCTCTCGAATCTCTAATGGCAAGTAATGGTCAAGAAATGCCTCTTGGAACTGCTTCCAGGTAGTTGGAGGTACATCTATATCCTTAGATTGCTTCTAAGCTTCATACCACAATGTAGCCATACCCTTCAACCTATATTTCCCTAACTCGATAGCTTTTGTACCACTCACATGCATAACATCTAAAGTGCGTTGAATCTTATCAGTAAAGTCTTGTGTAACTTTATTAGGATCTGACCCCGTGAAGGGTGGAGGGTCCAAATTAAGGAAGTCACATATCCTCATGCTAGCTGCCCAATTTGCACCACCTACACCTATAATTGGGCCTTCGTGTCTTTGACCTTCGCCAGCAACTATACGAGTCAATAGTTGGTCTGCATTTCTCAGATCCTGCATAGTAGCATTGATAGGTGGTTCTGGGGGAATTTCACTACTTTCGAGTTCATCAGGAGCTGTAGGAGTTGGAGATGTCTGTGATAGAGACTCATCTTGAGCCTCATTTCACTGTCTCACCCAACTGGGTATACCAACCACCACTTCTACTTCCTTTCCTTTACCATTGTTATTCCCGGTATCTGGCATACTTGTTATAGAAAACAATTTAGGGGTTAGATAGAATCCACCTATTACACTTATCTCTATGTCACGATCTAAAGAATGAAAATAAAGTAACAAATCCTAAATGCCATGTAGCCTCCTGCTTAAAAATATGGTGCACAACACATCGATTACAAGACTCTACATAGATACGGCTTTGTAGACTCTCTAGGATGACCCACTCTGATACCACTTTTTTCACGCCCAAAGTCCCATTAAGGTGGACAGGCACCAATTGCCGATAAGGCTCACGAGAATCAGCATATATCCACGCGCTTTTTATACAAATAATAAGGGATTTAAACATTCAACATGCCTTTAAGAAAGTAAACAGTAATAACAAGCCAAAGGAAATGCATATGGCTAGGCAGTTGGGGCCCCGGTGTCTAAAGTATCAAACATGACCACACTTTAATTTACATAGTATACAAAGCCTCTAGATAAGGAAAAGTATCTGATAAGGGTTAGGAAAAGCCCCACCTCAACCAACTATACAATACAAAAATATAAGCTCTAGACACACAAAGAATCGAAGCAACCTGGAGCTTGGTAACAACAGCCGGATATCCTGCACTCCTATTGGGGAGATCTACTAGCACCTGTACCTGCAACATGAAATGCAGGTCCCCCATAAGGGAGGTTAGTATGGGATAATGTACTAAATATGTAATGCAGGAAATACTGCATATGAAGTAACAACTCAAATGAAACTATGCACTGGTGTAATGGAGGGTGGTATGCCCATCTACCAATTGAGGGATAAATTTCTGAATCACTTCCTAAGGGGTGGTCATACCGTGGATTCCAAGTATTAGATGCTTGTCTATGATGATGGAGTCTTCCTGCAAAGGTAATATGTTCTATACAAGCATGATTTACGTCAAGCATTGATGATGCATGCCATATTGTTATTATACTATCCATTACCTATGTTTATGCTTTTTTACTATGTTGCCTACCTATTATTGCATTGCATCCTACATACTTATTACATGCAAACGTACTAACGCATACTCTATGCTTACATGATGTTACCATGTAGAAATTGAAGCTCCTCACGATCATCCTCCTCGTGGCTAGTTGGTCATCTTTGAAGATAAGCTATTGGTGAGTCCTCAAAGTTCGGGGACAATAGCTATGCTACTCTTGACTTTCTCATTTCATAATGTTGAACTCTTTAGACTATGGGGATGAGCTCGGAAAGTGTCTTGGCCCCCGCTCAAGTCTATGTCTAGAGGTGTTTTTGGATAAGTGATGTAATTATGATTTGAGATTTGACTTTAGTGATTTATGCTATAAAAGACTCGCTTAGCCTCTTTATCCTTACTTTATGTTCTCATGATGTTGTTTACCTGCTTCCGCGACCAAGGATGTGTAATGATATGCTAAGAGGCTTATTGGGGTCCCTTCGGGTTCCCGATTCGCTGTGATACATCTAGTCCCTAGGCTTTGATTTTGAAAAAAATTGTATCAGAGCACTAGGTTATTAATGGTCCTTGGCATCCAACACACCACGTCAATTAGAGTCTTATTCATGGTTCTGAAGTGTACCACCACTATGAGTAAGAGGCTATGAGATGTTTTAGACTATGTTTTTCTTCTTCAAGATCTATGTTATATTGTAGAAGTTAGGTTAGGTTTCCCCTCTAACGAATTTTCTTTGTAATTTTAGATCATGCCTCATACAAGAGGAAGAAGAGCCCACGCACCCCAAGAATAACCGGCTCCTCTCGCTCCTCAGGCTCCTCATGATGGGGGTGTGGCTCATGAGGAATTCTGGGATTCTATCACCATGCTAGCCCATGCCATGGCAAATAAAATCAACCAAGGGGCCCAAGCCCCTCATGCTCCCACACCGGCTTCAAGGGCGAGAGACTTTACTAGGATGAACCCATCGGACTTCCATGGGTCTAAAGTGGATGAGGACCCTCAAGAATTTATTAATGAGGTGTACAAAGTATTGTCTATCATGGGGGTCAATCAGAGGAGAAGGAAGAGTTGGAGGAATACCAACTCAAGAGGGAGGCTCAAATATGGTATGTCCAATGAAAAGTGGAGGAGGGAAACAACAACGTGATCATTTGGGAAGGGTTTAAGGCAGCATTTCTCAATCGGTTCTTCCCTCTTGAGATTAGGGAGGCCAAAATGATGGATTTCATGAATTTAAAGCAAGGTTCTATGAGTGGGAGGGAGTATGCCCTCATGTTTAACCAACCAACCAAATATGCTCCAAAATTGGTTGCCGACCCGAGGTCTAGAATGAAAAAATTTGTGACAGGGGTATCCGATTTGGTTAATGAGGTGTCTCGTTCCGCTATGTTGATTAGTGATATTGATTTGTCCTGCCTAATGATGTATATTGAACAAATGGAGTGGGAGAAGCTTAGAAAAAAGAGGAGTGGTGTGGCCAAGAGGGCCTGTTTTGAGGGTAGGTTCCAAAGCCCCAAGGGTGGCCGAGTTCATCAAGTCCAAGGGTCTTCTCATGCTCCTAATAGAAGTTTTCGCAATGACAACTCAAGTTTCCAAGGTGATGGTGTTGTGGTGCCTAATGCTATGTGTCCAAAATATGGTAAAGGTCATAGTGGCCCATGTTTGAAGGACACCAATGCTTGTTTTGGTTATGGTGAAGTAGGACATAAGTTGGTGGATTGCCCTTGAAATCGGAACAGGGTAAGGATGTTCGTCCATAAGGTACAAACCGGTTCCTAGGGGAAGAGGTGGCAAACAAAGTGATACCCCAAGGCACAATTAGTTCTATGCTCTTCAAGGGATACAAGATGTCATGATCCAAGCATTTGGCCTAGACGTGACATGGCGCATGGGGAACCCAAAGAGACCACAAGCAAGCCTCTTAACATATCATTACACATCCTTGGTCGTGGAAGCAATAAAATAACAATAAAAGATTGTATATAGGGATAATTGGGGATAAGGGACATCTTTCATAAAATAAAACATCATAGTGTCATGTGAGTCAAAGCTCATAGCATCAATACATATCTTATCCAACAACGCCTCTAAACATAGAACTTAGCAGGGGCCAAGACAAGTAATCGAGATCACCCTCATAGTCAAAGCATACCATAAAGAAAAAGAGTCAAAATACATAGCATAAGAACATAGACACTGTCCCTGAAATGGAGGACTCACCAACTAGCTTGAGAGAATTTGTACTAACCATGTATAGGAGGGTGATGACCAGATGGAATTCTAGTTTCTACATGATAACATTATGTATTCATAGAGTATGCGTTAGTACATATGAATGTACTAAGTATGTAGGTTGCAATTTAACAAGAGATAGGCATCATAGGCATAATGCATAATCGTAAGTAATGAATATCATACTAACAATATGACAGTATGAAGATAATTCAAAGAGTTTTAATTTGGTTGGTTGTGGCACACCCAGTTCTTTGTGCGCTAAGAGATATGCCCCTTTAAAGTTGACTCACCTACCGGTACTTGTGGAAAACTTAGCCAATGGAAATTCCTTCAAACTTTGCTTGATGTAGTTGACCGATGATGATCTTAAACAAAATAAATAAGCTTGACTTCAATTTAAATGAGAGCTTCAAGCTTGAATGAGTTTTGTTGAGATCAGAAAGTGAGTCTGGGACACTTGAATTGGTTGAAATATTTGTCTATGTGTTAGAGAGGGTTTTGGGGAAAGTATTGTATGATTTGAAGATGAAATATGATTAAGTATAGATATTTTCACATGTATAAAGACATATGCCCATGACCTAAAAGCCTTGGACCGAACCTATACAACAGGGCACAAAATACGCACTGGTGCGCCCCTGGCGCGTCGCGCCTAGGGCACGAATCTTCACTGGAAATTGCTCACTTGGAAAATTAAAATTGTAAATTTGTTTGCTTTATAATCGGGGTTAGACCCATTTCACACTCAATTTTACCTCCATAACAGAATATGAAGTCAGAATATCACACATGGATTTTAAGATACATGAAAATTATGATTTCGGACACTTCCAAGGCACATTTTCGGACACTTTTTTGGGGTCATTTCACAAGGGGTAGATGAGGTGCTAGATGTCATAATTGGTATGTTAAAACTCTTTGATTTTGATGTGTATACATTGATAGACCCGTGTGCCACTCTTTCTTTTATTACCCCCTTTGTTGCCAAAAAGTTTCATGTTGAACCCAAATTATTGTATGACCCTTATAAGGTGTCTACTCCCATTGGTGCATCCATTGTTGCTAGAAAAGTCTATAAAATTTGTCCCATTATGAAAAGCCCCAAAAAGTGCCTGAAAATGTGCCTTAAAATACCCAGAATTTTAAATTCCATATATCTCAATGTCCCTTCGTTATTTTGAAAATCCGACTTCATATTTGTGACCAGGTGGTCAAAATTAGGTGAAAAATGGTCTAACCTTTATTTAAGAGTGAAAGATTAGTAATTATAAATTTTTAAGTCACGATTTCCGGTGAGGTCTGCAGAATAGAGGCGCGACACGCTAGCAGCAAATCTCAGTGTATTATTTTTAGTTCACCCAAAATTTTCTAAGTGTTGGGACCATGTTCTCCCAAACGTGTTTTCACCTATACTTAGCCAAATTTCACCCTCACATCATCCTATATATTTTCCAAAACCCACTAAAACACTTAGTCATATTTTCACTCCCCAAACTCAAGTCCCAAACTATCATCCTAAGCTAAGGTTCTCCTTCAAGGTTCTTCTTCAAGCTTAAAGTCTCCATCTCCAATCTTCACCAAGTTCATCTCTAAGCTAAGGTATGTGGTTTTTTTAAATGGGTTCCTTTCACCCATGATACCTAAACCTCCTTTTACTTAAATTGCAATATTTAAAGTTGATTTACCATGGGTCTTGCTTATTATGAAATTCACTGTACACTATGCTAAAGTTATGTAAAGTTGTGACTAAGTTTGCTATGCTTCGAGCTATAAATCGTTGGTCTATTGTAAGATTTGATAAGGGTTTTGATGTATATTGCTTGAGGGTGTTGCATGGTGTTGAATGATGGTTTTACAATGAATTGTTTTGCATGATTTTATCTCTCAATTGCATGATTTTGTACTACCATTACACACCCTATATGTGTTTGATAAATGTCCAGATGTGATTTCTTGAGGAATTGAAGGTCCAAAACATGAGATGCGATATGAATGACTAAATGATGATGAAATGACATTATGTATATGATGTATTCTACATAAAGTGTTGCATTAGACCATTCCCAATCCTATTGACCTAGTTGAGGGGTCAACATCTTATCCGCTAGTGTGATGGGTGTTGTCATCACTAACCTTGATGAGTGTTTTGTACCTCACACAATTGGGTGATGGGTGCTATCATTACTAACCTACCAAGGGGTTTATACATTGGAAATCTAGCTTGGTGTCTTCTTCACATATGATATCCTAATGAGCATGATTTACTTAAGCATGTCTTACTTAAGCATTGAACATACATGCCATATTGTTATATTATGCCTATTGGTTAATATTATGCATTTTGACTATGACGCCTATCTATTGTTGCATTGCATCCTACATACTTTGTACATTCAAATGTACTAACGTATACTCTATGCCTACATGATGTCACCGTGCAGGAACCGGTGCTCAAGTTTATCATCCTCCTCTACGTGGCTAGTTCAGTGCTATTCAAGCTAGTTGGTGAGTCCTCCACTTCAGGGACCTTAGTCTATACTCTCTCTCGATATGTATTGAGACACCCTTCTTTATGTTGTATTTGACTATGAGGGTGAGCCTGGTAGCTTTGTGTTGGCCCCCGCTCTTATCTATGTATTAGAGGTGTTTGTTGGACTTGCTATGTATCTATGATATACGCTTGACTCTTTTCTATTGACTATGATGATATTCTGCAAGCTTTTTCCTTAGCCTCGTCTTCCCTATTGTTTTATCATTTATGCTTGATTTATTTCTTCCGCCACCAAGGATGTGTAATGATGCTTTATGAGGCTTGCTTGGAGTCCCATCGTGTTCCCCTTGCGTCGTGTCACGTCTAGGCTCTAGGCTTGGGTTATGACATGCTTGGTATCAGAGCACTAGGTTGATAGATCCTCAGAGTCCAGTACACCACATCGATTATAGTCCTATCCATAGTTGTGAAATTCGACATGACGATGAATTGGAGGCTATGAGACGTTTTAGGAAGTTCTTCCCTTCTTCATGTTCTAAGTTGTGCTATAGAGTTATGCTGAGTTGTGCCTTAATGGTTGTTCTTTGCTATGCTAGATAATGACAAACACTCGAGGATGAAGGGCCCAAACTCCCGAGGAGGAACCTACCAATGGTGAGCTCCGGGACGCTCTCACTATGTTTGCCCAAGTTGTGGCCAACCATGTCAATTAAGGGGCCCAAGCCCCATATACTACTAACCTGGGAGCTAGGGTAAGAGACTTTATGAGGATGAATCCTCCGGCTTTCTATGGTTCAAAGGTGTATGAAGACACAAAGAGTTCATTGATGAGGTCTACAAAATCTTAAATATCATAGATGTTTGGCCAAATGAAAAGGTAGAGTTGGCGGCGTACCAACTCAAGGGGGTAGCTCAAATATGGTATGATCAATGGAAGGGTGAGAAAGGGGTTGGTAATGTGGTGCTTTGGGAGGAGTTCAAATTGGCCTTCCTTAATCGGTTTTTTCCTCTTGGGCTTAAGGAAGCAGAGTTGGTAGAGTTTATGAACTTGAAACAAGGTGCTTTGAGTTTGAGGGAGTATGCCCTTAAGTTTAATCAACATTAAAAGTATGCTCCTCATTTGGTGGTCGATCATAGATCTAGGATGAACAAGTTTGTGATGGGGGTCTCTGACTTTGTAAGTGAAGAATTTCACTCCGCCATGCTAATTAGTGACATGGACTTGTCTCGGTTGATGACCTACGCCAAGCAAATGGAGGAATAAAAATTGAGGAAGAGAATGGGGCATGAGGCCAAGTGGGCCCGTCCTCGGGGTAAGTTCCCAAAGGGTGGCTGGTTCCATAAAGGCCAAGGGTCTCAACATGCTACTAATAGGGGGTTGGCCAATGACCTCCCTAGGACTCAAGGTGTTGGTATTATGGCTCCCATTGATGTGTGTCCTAAATAGTGGAGGGGGTCATAAGGGCACATGATTGAAAGGTTCTAATGCTTGCAATGAATGTGAGGAGCTTGGTCACAAGAAGGTAGATTGTCCAAGAAACCATGGCAAGGCCCGAGGTGCAAATGCGGTTCAATTGGGTAGAGGTGGTCCTCAAGGTGGTACCTCAAGGCACAACCAGTTTTATGCACTACATGGGAGGAAAGGGGTTGGTGAGGTCCCCTATGTTGTTACTAGTTTGTTAAAAATATTTGACTTTGATATGTATGCTTTGATTTATCTAGTGCCACTCTTTCCTTTATTACCACTCTTATTGCTAAAAAGTTCCATGTTGTCCT
>JAPFFP010098594.1:0-19976 GCA_026153255.1 Solanum medicagineum | reverse complement strand
CTTTTCTTGCAAAAGCGTAAGGGCTAAGGGAAATTCATCCCTGGATTCATGAAATAGTAGAACCAGCTAACATGCAAAGAGCAATCTCTTATTGAAACATCATATGTCAAGTTGTTGTTAGTTCAATAACAATAATATTTCTACTAAATAAAACAATGTGTTCTTCTTGCCTTAGTATGAAATTATTATTATTATCAAATATATAAACAGATGACTAAATATTTCCTACATAAAACTATGGATCAAAATTAATTTTTTTAAAAAAGTAAACATTTTGAGAAGGCTGAAAGTGCACCAATATTGTAAACATGAGGACCTATTAGTGTTTTATGTGAAAATTCAAGGATAACTTTGAATCTTAACCCAAAGATGAGGGACTATTATGAGTTTTTTGTATTATCCAAACACCCCAAAAGTGCTTAAAAATTAAAAGATTAATATGACTTAAAACAAGTCAATCAGAATAACTCTTAATTTCTCTATTTCAAATTATTAACTTTTCTATTTCTCTTAATATTAATTAAAAAAGATTTTTCATTATATTATTTTTATTGATATATTAAAAATGTAATTTAAATTGTTTTAAATATTTTATCCTATTGAAATGTTTGTAGTCTTACAAAAATAATTACTATTAAAAATGAAATGAAAGGGGCAAAAACTAATTTTATCTTATAATTTTAAAACAATAAATAATTTGAGATGACTTTAGAAAAAAATGGGAGTGATAAATAAAGAGGGAGGAGTATTAAATGATGCATTGGTCAACACGTGAACTCTAAAGTCTAAAGTGGGATCACTTCCGTGTGTTATGGCGGTGATACGGAAACATCCCTCTTAATGAAGTGCTCTAATCACATACAACATTTGTATGCCCTACTTCCAATTTCCAAATAATATAATTAAATTTTACAACTTGTAAAATATATTAAGTCATTTCGTTGTTCATGGTTATAGTTAAAAAATTAAATTGAATTACAAATTGAACTGATTAAAAAATTTGATATTTAATTTGGTTTGATTTTTAAATTTTGAAAACCAATACTATTTAGTTTGGTTTTGATTTTACTAAAAAAATCATAAAAATAATCAAATAATTATATATATAAATTTTATAATTGTTTATATAGTATTCATAAATAATATATAAATATTTTATTACTCCCTCCGTTTCATATTAAGTGAATTATTGGGTCATTTTATACATATTAAGAAAAAGAAATAAACATAAAATTTAATCATGTTTTTTCAGTTTTATCCTTTTCAAACTTCACACACTCATTTAATGTATCATTTATTTCTCATACACCAACCTTAGAAACTTAATTAATAAAAGGTAAAATTGAAAAAAAAAATTCCAATACATCCCTTGAAAAATGAACAATTCACTTATTTTGAAACATAAAAAATTCTCTAACAATTCACTTAATATGAAAGGGAGGGAGTATATTTTAATGAACTTAAATGTTAACTTTACCATTTATATTTGAAAATTCTTTTGTTAGTGTTTTGACATATAATTGTGTTGTACCCCTTTCCTCCAGGTAGTTATTTGATTGTTGAACTTGAGTTTTTTTTTCCTATAAATATTTGTATAATGACTTTAGTATTACTTAACTAAATAACTTTGTTCATGTTTAGTAACTTTAGTATTGCTTAACTAAATCACTTTGTTCGAGTAATAATAACTCTAGTACTATTGCTTAATTAAATCTACAGTAGCTTCTGTAGATTATTCATGTACTAGGTGTTTGTGTCTTAGCATTTGAGCAATTTTCTCTTTATCTTAATTTATACGTATATTAATTATATAAAAAGAAAAAATATAACAAATATAGAAATGTTATGTTTTGTGTGGAAAGAGAAAAGAATTAACTAAGCATTCATATGCTAGACCTATGTGAAGATTAATGCAAGGGCAAAATCAGATAAGGTCCAGAGATTTATCAAAAAAAAAAAAAAAGAATTGACAAAAATTATATAATATTATTTATATATGATTAAATTTTACATATAATTGATACTGCACTTCTTTTATATGTTTGCTCTACATATTGAATTATTAAAAACTCGACCTCTATCACCGAATTAATATTTGAATTTATGTTTCATTGTCCTACATAAATTATACCTTTCTCTAAGTAGATACCTAAAGAGTAATTTTTTAATATATTTAGATTTGCTAAAAACAGATTATTGTAATACTCTAGCACTACTATTATTAAATATATTATCATTATTATTATTATTATTATGGGGATATAAACCACTATATTATTATCATCTTGTTTTGCACGTCCCCAAATGCGTAGCTCCTCCTCCCAAGAACGTGCAACCAAGTTACCACCAACACCGTCAACATTCTCCCACGCGCAGAAACTTCACTCTCCGGCTTTGAAATGCGGACTTCTTCATTGTGACATACAGGAGGTATTTGTACCGGTATGAAGGCGCGTGGCTAAGGAATATTTGTCCGACAACCGAAATCATTTACGTGGCACTTTTTCAATGGCTGTTATATGACACACCTGTGATGATATCATTCCACATCACTTTTTTTTTTTGGTAAATACTGCAGCACGTTAAATACGTATTCTTTAATTTTTATATTTACTAATAAAATAATTCAATTTAAAATATTCATTTTAATCGATCCAATCCAAACCATTTACCCTTAATGAAGCCATGACCCAAGCTATTTCTTACCCTTTTTTATTTCACCCATGATATTATGTTGACATCAGCACGACTTAGCATGAATACTATGAAATAATCATCTGTGATACTCAAGCGGTATATACATACCATACTGGTATCATATAGAATGCGCTCAATCATCTGTCGTACTTGAGTAGTATATTGATACCCTATTGGTATCATACAAGATTATGTTTTTTAAAAAAAAAAATTAAAAATTTATTAAACTCTAAATTAATCAAAAATATATTAAGTGATTTTTCCATGTGTATTAAAATCTAAATTAGTGGAAAATATATTAGGATTGGTTTTATCAATGTGTGTTTTTGCAATTCTAGCCTTTCGTAAAGTTTAACACAGTGGTGAACCCAGTTCGCATTGCGGACTGGGTTGATGACAGGACAAACTTTGTCGAAAAGTTGGAATTGCAGACTTGCGCATGGATAAAACATGTCCGCTTCGTGGACTTGGAAATAAGTAGGAAAAAGTCAAAAAAGTGGATTTTTAGGTTATATATGTTATTTTTAGAACATTTTTTTTATTATTCATCTTTAGCTGGGACAGAGGACAAAGTCGGATGAACACTTCTCCAGGGTTAATCTTTCTATTTTTCCTCTCTTAATTTCGCTCAATGACTGTTTCTTAGATTTTGAGATTATTGAGAACAGGGAAAGGTGATAGGTCAGGATCTTGCACCAATGACGTCTAGGTCAGTCAGAGAATAGTAATTTCATGGCCTATAAATGTTACCAACAACATTAAGAGATCGCATGTTGGTGGGAGATTTGAGCTTACGCAAAATATGGTGCAGCTCTTGCACATGAATGGTCAATTCACAGGTTTGCCACATGAAGATCTCCAAGTACATCTATAGAATTTCTTGGAGATCAGCGATACCTACACACCATTAGGGGTGTCATCGGACTATATGCGGTTGACTTTGTTTCCCTCCTCTTTACTTGGGGAAGTAAAATGGTGGTTGAAGTATGGACCACCTAGTTCTATCACAATTTGGGATGACCTGGGGAGGAAATTCTTGATAAGATTCTTCCTATCAGGGAAGCAACAAAACTTAGGAGTGAAATACTAACTTTGGGGCAAAGCAAATTTATCTTTGAATTATTGACAAAATTTGATTGCATTGGTTTGTAGCATGTATCTTTCCTTTTAGATCCATCTATACATCTTCAAGATGATGATAAAACTTTTATCTAATTCAACTTAGTGTCGTATGTTGTTGGAAAAAATAAATTTTCTTGCACACTATCACCTAGATCTTTCTTTTACTATGCAACATCTTAGCCAATTTATGCAAGCTCTAAGGAAACCTCATTTTAATGCAGCTTTAAAATATTCCGGGTATCTTTTGTTGGATCCAGATTTGGGAATCTTCTTCTCTACTAATTCATCTCATGAGTTACGTGCTTTTTGTGATTTCGATTGGAGATTGTAAAAGTCCTAATACGAGATCATTAGTGAGTGCTAAATTACTCTTGAGGGTTGCCTAGTCTCATGGAAATTCAAAAAGCAATCTTAAGTATCTTTATCATCTGTTGAGGCGAAGTATTGGTCCATGCGAAGAGTTGTGATGGAAATCACATGGATGGTTCGCTTTACTGAAGACCTTTGTCTTTCTTTATCCTTGCCTGTTCCTCTTCATTCAGACAGTCGAACTGCGATTCATATCGTCAAAAATTTAGTTTTTTCATGAAAGAACTAAACACGTTAATCTTGATTGCCATTTTGTACGATAACAATACCTTGCTGGGCTTACTTCTCTACATTTTGTTCCATCCATATCTCAGTTGGCAGATGCCTTCACAAAGCCCCTTTCTGTGCCAGTACATCAATTCTTCCTAGATAAGTTGTAGATTGTTTCAACCCCCTTCCCCCTATTTTTAGGGGGGTTTTAAAATCTCAAATTCAAATTCAATTTTAATTTCTGATTACTCAGACCATCATAAGTTTTTTGGCCTTTCTCAACTCAAGAAAATTGTCAAACATAAAATGAAGGATGAATCTAAAAATTGAGCTGAAGAAGAAAGGTCTATTGGGATCAGGAACATTAGATTCACCTAATCAAATAGAGAATATAGATTTGGGCTCACATGAATTAAGCTCAATTGCCAACAAGAGAAATAATTCTTTTGACATCTTCTAGTAGGTTTATAGATGTGCATAGATTACGAATATTCTATAATCTTCTACTGCAAAGTTTGTTAGGATTTTAACCTATACTTGGTGATTTTAACTCATAGAATGGGTCTCGTAAAAACCCCAGATGACTTGGTAAAATTTTTCTAAGTCTGAGGTCTATATACGAGATAGTATATGGCCAGTAAAGCATCCCATGGTCCGTAGAGTGATTTCGTGAATTGATGATCCAAATCTCAACTTTTTAGTATCTTGAATTACGAGTTAGCAGATAACTTGTAGAACGTTTTACAACTCATAGAGGAGGTTTTATGACAAATTCTAGTAACTCAATTGTTAGGACCTCTTATTTATGAAAGGTCATCTACGACTCATAGATTGGTCTACTTTCCATAGACGGGGGTCTCTAGACTCAGATGATAGTTTTTAAGAGGGGCATTTTTGTCTATTTCAATTCCTATTTAATTAAATCTTTAGTCGTTTTAGGCTTGAGTAAAGTCTTAAAACAGAACCCTAAGTGTATTATTCACCATTGTTCATACTGAAGGGTTACTTGAGGACACTAGGAGAAAAAGAAAAGTGAGAGTTCTCTATTCTGACACGAGGATCAACTAGAGTTGAATTATTTCTCCAATCCCCAGGTATGTAAGACTTACTAAAGTGTGGAATATATTCGTTCGCACGTCCCTTCATCTATTTGAGTCAAGATTGGGAAAAAGAGTCGAGATTTTGGAAAATTCTATTATCCTAATACCGAAATTCTTGTATTTATTATGAATTCTTCGGATAATGTATAATGTACTTTCTGCATTGCATAATTATTGATATGATATTGAATTAATGTTTTTTACTTGATAGCATGAACCCTAGATTGCATAATTATATTAAATTTTTATACATGGATTGAGTTGAGGTGTGAGTTTGATGTTGATTATATGACTTGAGTTATTTGAGCATTGTCAAGCATGAAAAGCATAGTGAACCTAGCCACTTATACTACTATAAAACTTACTTACATTGCATGATAAGTCAAATTGAGTGAGTCTGAATGACCGTTTGAGTCTGGGTCAAGTTTGATTATTTGCATTGATTGACTGAATGGTGAGTAACTGAGACGAGTTGAGGTGAGATAACCTAATGAGGTTGAAATTTTAGTTGATTGACTGAGCCTTGAGGATTGAGTTGAGCATGTTTTAGTCTTGCGAGAAGTATCGAGCACCAAGCTGAAAAAGAGAATGAAGGTACCAAGCCTAAGTTGAGGGTGACCTTTATTGTGGTAAAGTAATGAAAATAAGGTGGTTAGTTAGGAAAGAAAGAAAGAAACGAAAAGTCATAAGCCAGGTGAGAAAAAGAAAAGAAAAGTGTCTTGGATTGAAGTGAATAGCAAAAATGATTTAAAAATAAGGGACATCTGAAAAAGAGAAACAAGGTACCCGGAAAAAGCTTGAAATAAGAGAATAAGGGCGGATTCAATGAAAATGGTTGGGTTACGAAGGTAAAAGTGTTGGTAAACATGGTTCAAGGATAGCTTTTTGTCACTACTTGCCAAAAATACCATACCAAACCCCCATGAGCCTATGTTACAAGCCATTAAGTCCTAAAGTGATCCAAATCTACTGTATCACCTATCAGAAAGTTGAGTATGGAGGCAAGCCTATGATGTTAGTCATTTTGCATGAATTTCATTTGTGAGAGTGAGAATGCTTGCATAGTCCCTGAATTCTAAATGCTTTTTGAATGAGTAAGAGGGACTTCTTTTCTGTGAGGACATTTGCACTGCTTGATTGGCATATGACGAACCCAGTGATTGTGCATGTTTGATGCTCCTTTACTTGTCATAGTTGGATTGCCAGATACATCTTTGTGTTTTGGTTTGCTTAGTACCTTTGCAATCTAGTGTTGAAAATGAAGGTTGGGTACCTAAATTAGAGTAATGATGTATATGCCATTAGAGTCGCTACTATGTGTTTCTCATTGTCTACTTAGATTGAGTCGTCGCTTGAGGACAAACAACAATTCTAAGTTGAGGGTGTTGATGTACTGTCAAAATGTAGCACATTTGATGCCTAAATCAAGGGATTTTGTGAGTCCTTAATATGACTTTTTATGGGTTTTTATGTGTTTTTGTGGTGTTATTGCAGAAAAAGTAGGTTGGCATGATTTTGGGAGAGAGTTGCAGATTTTCCTAACATGCAGAACATATGAGCCTGCCTACGAGTCGTAGCCCAAGCTACAAGTCGTAAGGTGATCCCGTAGCAAGGAACAGTGAGCAAAAATTAGAAATCTACTAAGTGTAGGTCAGTCCTACGAGGCCACTCTACGAGTCGTACGTCTCTCTATGACTCGTACAGGTGGGTTCATAGCAAGAAACAGAGAGACAAAATTTTGGACCAAGAATTGAAGGCCTAGACCATGAGAAGAACATACGAGTTGTATCCCAAGCAACGACTCGTACCAGTGGGATCATAACACTCACGTTCAAAATGCAAAGTGCCTCATACGAGACTCGATTACGACTCGTAGGTCACCCTACGATGTCGAACTTGCGAGACGTACCTACTGCCAGCTGTCTTTTCTACTTAAATTTTAGGGTTAAATTGTAAATACTACAAATACTTTATATTGGGGTTTATTTGAGAGTCCATACTTGAATCTTTGAAAAAAAACGCTTTGAATAATCTCTCTAGAATATCTTTAGGGTTTAGAGTAGATATCTATATTTTTATTAGAAAACCCAACTCTTGGGGATTACAAGACACATACTGTATTCATTCCCCATTCATCAAAGCTTGTGGTTTGCAATTTGTGATACTTTTGTTCTTCATTTGCTTAGGTAAAATTCTCAACTATGTCATTTATTTGCATTATTGTTAGTTTTTCCTTAGCCATGAGTAGCTAAGCACCCACAACTCGGGGTTGTGGGAACTATGGGTAGTTGACTTGGAATAACCCAGGCTTTGTGCATTTCTATGATTGGGGTTTTGCATGTATTGTTTATTTCCCTTCATTTTGATTTATGTTTGGTGGTGGCCAATACCAAACCCCGCCTACTATTACGATCCCGACCAAGGTAGTGACGAATAGGAAAAGGGAAGTAGACGATAGGATTCGATTGATATGTTCTCATCTAATCAACCAAACCTGACCAAGGGGAGGTTGACTGGGACAATATGTAACGGTTAGTTGGCACACCATGGTTGCCGACTAAGTGCCATGGTGAAATTCGACCTTCACTTTCACAAAAGGGACGGAAGAACCTAAGTTACGGTCCTGCATGCGAATTCTCAATTAGAGTTATGTTGCCTAGGGTAATTGAGTCAACGAACTATGGGGAACACAATTTTCGAGTTGTCCCTAAATTTGAGTGTTTTCTCACATAGTCAATATAGTGTTTATTTTTAATTTTGTTATTAATTCACAACCCCCCTCCTCCCTCCCCCATCTGGAGATTTTAGTTATAAATGCTCGAAAAAACTCTTGTAGTCAAGCCTTGTACACCCAGTGGATTCGACCCTAACAGTCGGTTAGGTTAATTGTGACAACGACCGCTTTCTTATTGGAGCGTGAATATCATTCAAAAATTATGGCGCCGTTGCTTGGGAATACGACTAGGTTTTGACTTGATTTCGCTATAAGTTAGTTCAAGTATTATTTTTTAGACTCTCTTGTATTTTACTTTTATTTTTATTTTTGTTGTTTGATTTTATTTGCAGGGTGTACTAGTTGTATGCCCAGTACAAGGAGCCAAGTCAATCCCTTAGCTCTGATCAATTTGGAGATCCATCGACTCTTTAGAAGAATGACTCAAGTGAATGAAGACGTCGCGGTTGAGGAAGAGATGAATATGAATGACAATATAGGAAGAAAAGAAAATCCACCCCCGAGGAATAATAGGCCACAACTTAGGGATTTCATCGAGAACGCTTATGATTGGAACCAATATCGCCTGAACCCTATGGCCATGGACGTTACTGGTGCTATAGTGTTGCCTCCATTACCAGCATACGTTAAGTTCTCGGTGTCAAGTGGACTATTTCAAATGCTCCAAAACTGTGGGTTGTTCACAGGGCTACCCTTAGAGGATCCCCATCATCATCTCCATAATGTTGTCTTCGTCTGCAAGAGTGTCATAGGGACACAAAATCTTTCTCTTGATGTTGTTGGTTTGCGAGTGTTTCCATATCAGTAACTAGTAGTGCAGCTGTGTGGTTGTCTGAGCTTCCTCCTGGTACAATAACAAGTTGGGTAGAGCTTTAGAGAGTGTTTCTAGAGAGATATTTCCCAAGATCAAAGAAGCTTAAGCTCAAAGATCAAATAAATAATTTTGAGCAATTGCTGAGTGACTTTATTAGTACTATATGGGAGAGATTCACCAAATGCTTGAGGATGTTCCTTGATCATAAGATTGTTGATGATGCCTTGGTTGAGATTTTCTATTGGGAACTTGACGAGAATAGTCAAGCTTGCGCCGACACAATCATGGGAGGCATGTTTCTTGACCAACCTTTCACATTGATAGCCGCAAGGATGGAGCAAGTAGTTAAAACCAATAGAGCATAAGGTCAAAGAGAGCGAGGTGCAATGAAGACTTCTTGTTTGGTCAACAGCAACAATGAGCAAGCAAAGGTCAACGAGAAGATCATGGAGCAACTTGCTCAACTTCGCACAAGTATGGACTTGCATTTAAAACAAAACCAAGCAATTGTCCAAGCTGTCACTTAAAAACCTCCTAAGGCTCCCATGTATGATGATTCATTCTTTGATGAAGATGCTTATTTCATGAGTAATCAAGCTGGCGGGTTTCTAGAATAACCCCCAAGGGTCCAACTTGGACTATTGGAGGCAAGGTTCTGGAAATCAAAGTCAGAACTACAACCGTGATGGTGCTTATAGAGACAACCGAGTTGGCCACTATGAAAGAGAGAGAGTTTTGGATGTCGAATGGGGTAGAAGAGATGGTTACAGGAATGTTCCTTATGTGCCACCCCACAACTGTGATGCCATACGAAGCACCTCGAGGCTTGAAGAGATGTTTGACAAGTTGTTGAAAAGAGCCGACCACCAAGATGAGACCTTGAAGGGAATGAAATCGGATATTTCAAGCATAAACCAAAATATAGAGTCTCACTCCGTGGTGATTAAACAATTGGAATAACAACTTGGGAAAGTTTTTTCACAATTGAACCAAAGACAAAAGGGCACTTTACCAAGCAATGCGGTTCAAAATACTAAAAATGAAGGGCACTGTATGGTAGTCATGACTCGTGGGGGTAAAAACCACATCAACTCACCAGTACCAGATGTTATGGGTGAGAGCTGTAAAGAGAGTGTCAAAGAAGAAGCCAAAGCACATGACATGAAAGAGCAACAAAAGAAACATAAGACCTTTCCAAGGCCCCTTCTGCCATTTCCCCGAAGGCTTGGGAAGAGAAAAGAGGAAGGTAAGTTTGAGCGGTTTTTAGCAATACTAAAAAAAATGTCAGTGGACATCCCTTTGATTGAAACTCTTGAGAAGATGCCTGGGTACACTAGATGGATGACTGACCTACTTAAGAAGAAGCAAGAAGTTAGCCAAGACCTATGCCAAAATATTCAACACTGCAGTGCCGTCACCACAAAGTCTTTGGTGCAGAAAGATGAAGACCCGAGTGCATTCACCATACCATGCACTATTGGAGAGCTTGCATTTGCTAAAGCACTTTGTGATTTGGGAGCCAGCATTAACTTAATGCCTCTTGCTGTGTTCAGAAGGCTAGGTTTGGGCCCCCCCGTCCCTACCAAGATGTGATTGCTAATGGCAGACAGAACAGTCAAGAAACTTGTGGGGATACTTTATGATGTGCTGGTCAAGGTAGATAAATTTATATTTCCCGCAGATTTTGTTATACTTGACTGTGAAGTTGATTTTGCAGTTCCTATCATCTTGGGGAGGTCTTTTCTAGCTACAAGTTGTACATTGGTTGATATGGAAAAAGGGCTGCTTACTTTCAAATTTGGTGAAGAGGCAGTTGTGTTTCAAGTTTGTTAGTAAGATATAAAGAATTGTGGGCTTCAGGTCGTCTCAATGATTGAAATGGGTGGTGATGATGAAGTGGAGGTCCCGATTGAGTTAAGACTAGGAGTTGAACCTTTGGCAGCTGTGTTGATGAACTTTGATGGTGAAAGAATTCCTTATTATGAGGAGATGGTAAATGCTCTTGGAGTGTCATTTGGGCCTAGACGATAGGCCAGGTTGGAGTTGGATTTGAACGACAGGGAAACTCTACCTACCAAGCCTTTTGTAGAAGCCCCACCTGAATTAGAGTTGAAGACATTGCCAGCACATCTGAAATATGCATATTTGGGAGAAAACAGTACACTACTGTTCATAATTGCCGCTGATTTAAGTGAAGTACAAGCAGAGGCCCTTATCTCAGTTCTCAAACAATTCAAAAGGGCTATTGGGTAGATAATTGCAAATATCATTGGCATACCCCCAGGGCTATGCATGCATAAGATTCAACTAGTCAAAGATTATAAACCAAATATTGAACATCGGAGATGGTTAAATCCTCCAATGCAAGAAGTGGTTCGAAAAGAAATCGTCAAGTGGTTAGATGCAGGGGTAATTTATCCTATCGCAGACAGTGAATGGGTGAGCCTTGTGCAATATGTCCTGAAGAAAGGAGGTATCATTGTGGTTCCAAATGAGAAAAATGAGTTGATTCTCATGCAACTAGTCACCGGATGGAGAGTGTGCATGGACTACAGAAAGTTGAATGCTTCCACGGTGAAATATCATTTCCCCATGTAATTCATGGATCAAATGCTTGATAAACTTGCAGAAAAGGGTTAGTATTGTTTCCTTGATGGATATTCCGGGTATAATCAAATTGTCATTGCACCTGAAGATCAAGAGAAGACCACTTTTACATGCCCATATAGTACCTTTGAATTTAAGAGAATGTCTTTTCGATTATGTAATGCTCCAGCAATATTTCAAAGATGCATGATGTCTATTTTCTTGGACATGGTTGAAAGCATTATTGAGGTGTTCATGGATGATTTTAGTATGGTTGGTCAATCTTTTGAAGAGTGCTTGCTATATTTACGCAATGTGTTTCAAAGGTGTGTTGAGAGTCACCTGGTGTTGAATTGGGAAAAATGTCACTTCATGGTCAAAGAAGGCCTCGTGCTTGGTCACAGAATTTCGGGCAAAGGAATCGAGGTTGACAAAGCAAAAATTAAGGTTATCGAGAAACTATCGCCACCGATTTCTATGAAAGGTATCAGGAATTTTTTGGGCCATGCAGGGTTCTACCGTCGCTTCATAAAAAATTTCTCTAAGATTTCACAACCCTTGTGCAAGTTGCTAGAGAAAGATGCCAAATTTGTGTTTGATAATGCATGCATGCAAGCCTTCGAAGAATTAAAGAGAAAGTTGACTTCGGCATCTATTATCATGGCTCCAGACTGGTCCAAACCCTTTGAACTAATGGTGTGATGCAAGTAGGGTGGCTTTAGGAGTGGTTTTAGGGCAGTGCAGGGAGAGAATTCTGCATCTTATTTACTATGCCAACAAGGCACTTAATGTGGCTCAGAAGAATTATGCAGTCACTGAACAAGAATTGCTCGCCCTAGTGTTTGCCTTCGAAAAATTCCAGTCATACTTGTTAGGAGCTAAGGTGATAGTGCACACAGACCACGCAACAGTCAAATATCTGATGGCTAAAAAGGATGCAAAACCGAGACTGATCAGATGGGTACTCCTCTTGCAAGAATTCAACTTTGAGGTATTTGACAGAAAGGGCTTAGAAAATCAGGTAGCCGACCATCTCTCAAGATTGGAAGATGAAGCTATGGCAAAATTTGATGATGGTCTTCATATCAATGACTCCTCCCCTGATGAAAGGGTGTTGGCGGCCTCACATGATCTCATAGCTTGCTTTGCAGACTATGCTAATTATTTGGTGAGTGACATAGTGCCTCTTGACTTGAATAACCATCAAAATCGCAAGTTCATGCATGATGTGACAAAATTCTTTTGGGATGAGTGATATTTATTTCGTATTTTTGCTGACAAGATCATTCGTAGATGTGTTCCCGAGGTAGAATAATGAGCATTCTTAAAGCACATTGCTTATCATTGGTGGGTGGCTATCACAGTGGAACTCGAACTGCTTATAAGGTACTACAGTGTGGCTATTGTTGGCCATCTATACATCAGGATACTCATGACTATGTCAGGTCTTGTGACAAATGCCAAAAAGAGGATAGAGTCTCGCGAAGGCAAGAACTCCCTCTTAATCATATTTTGGTGATCAAGTTGTTTGATGTTTGGGGTATTGATTTCATGGGACCCTTTGTTAGCTCCCATAGGAATAAGTATATCTTAGTTATTGTTGATTATGTCTCCAAATGGGTAGAGGCCATAGCCTTACCAAACATTGAGGGAACGAGTGTTACCAGATTTCTCCGAAGAAACATTTTCTCCAGGTTTGGCACACCTCGAGCAATTATCAGTGATGGGGGTTCTTACTTTTTCTACCGATTGTTCAAAGCTCTTCTTGAGATGTATGGTATGAAGCACCAGGTGGCAACCTCTTACCATTCACAAACAAGTGGGCAAGTGGAAGTGTCAAATAGAGAGATAAAGCAAATCTTGTCCAAGACTGTGAATGTGAATCGTACTAATTGGTCGCGGAAGTTAGATGATGCCCTGTGGGCCTATAGCATAGCCTTCAAAACACCAATTGGAATGTCCATATATCAATTGGTGTTTTGGAAGGCTTGTCACCTACCAGTTGAACTTGAACATAAAGCACTGTGGGCATTGACGAAGCTAAATCTAGGTTGGAATAAAACAACAACATCTAGGCTAATGCAAGTTAATGAACTCGATGAGTTCAGGCTATAGGCATATGAGAGCTCCACCTTGGACAAGCAAAGAATGAAAATTCAGCATGATCATAGGACCGAGAACCGCCAGTTTGCTCCAGGAGACATGGTGTTGGTCTACAACTCTAAGTTAAAATGGTTTCTCGCAAAACTCAGATCCAAGTGGATGGGACCTTTTAGAGTGGTATGCGTTTTTAACCATATAGCTATCGAGTTAGAAAGTAGGGATGGTGAAATCTGCAGGGTCAATGGCCAGAGGGTCAAATTGTATATGGGCAATATGGAAGAAATTAAGATAGTAGAAGATTGGGACCTTGAAGAAGCATGAGTACAAACAATATCCTGTCGTGCTGCAACAATAAATCAGGCGTTTCCTGGGAGGCAACCCAAGGTATGCCCCTTGTTTCTCTTCTTGCGGTTTTTACTTTGAGGACAAAGTATTCTATTTTGGTAGGGTGTGGGAAGTTATGGATTAGGGTGAAGTCTGAGTAACCTCAAGTCCATAACTTCCCCTATTTTTTATCCCAAGATTTTCTTGCCGTGTTTCTTTTTCCTTGTGTATGCTTTAATTTTCTGTTGAACTGGCATGTCTAGGTAGTGTAGATAATTTGTAGATACATAGAAGCATTGTCTTTTGGCGTATACATAGTTTTTAAATATTTTTTAAATCTTGTTGAAAATTCGGTACCCTCAAAATTTTTGACATTGTTGGTTATTAGTGCAATCATGCATATTGATTATCTGATAATGTTTGTTCTGATAATGAAAAGGCAAGTTGATACTTAAAGCATGACCTGTGAGTCTATACTTGATTGTGTGCGCGATGTTATATGTGTTGTGAGTTTATTTTGCCGCATTCATGTATCATGTGTTGACTCAGAACTTGCCTTATTACTTTAAAATTGATTTGGTGATGTGGTTGATTTAGAAGGGATGTTAGGCCTTTTTTCTTTTAGTAAGCCCACTTTTGCCTAAATTACCTGCCAAATGTGATAGTTGACCCCTTGCTCCTTGTTTGAGCCTCTCTTACATTCATTCTTTCTTTACACCTAGCTAGCTTAGCATTATTTTATGAAATACCTTGATATTGTCCCTAGTCTATCCTTGAACATGTGAACCTTGATTGAGGCTAAAAGCCTAAGTTGAGGGTGGCTATGAATAGTTACCCTGGTTTGGGGAATAAATATTGTGTACTTCACCTCAGGCTAAAAGCCTTAGTTGAGGGTGGTCTTTATTGTGGTAAAGTAATCAAGATAAGGTGGTTAGTTAGGAAAGAAAGAAAGAAATGAAAAGTCATGAGCAGGGTGAGAAAAAGAAAATAAAATTGCCTTGGATTGAAGTGAATAGCAACAATGAGTTAAAAAAAATAAGGAACAACTGAAAAAGAGAAAGAAGGTACCCAGTAAAAGCTTGAAATAGGAGAATAAGGGTGGATTCGGTAAAAATGGTTGGGTTATGAAGGTAAAACTGTTGGTAAACATGGTTAAAGGATAGCTTTTAGTCACTAGTTGCCTAATATGTCATACCAAAGCTCCAGAGCCTATGTTACAAGCCATCGAGTCCTAAAGTGGTCCAAACCCACTGTATCACCTATCAGAAAGTTGAGAATAGAGACAAGCCTATAGTATTAGTCATTTTGCATGAATTTCATTTGTGACAGTGAGAATACTTGCACAGTCCCTGGATTCTAAATGCTTTTTGAATGAGTCAGAGGGACTTCTTTTCTGTGAGGGCATTTGCACTGCTTGTTTGGCATATGATGAACCCAGTGATTATGGATGGTTGATGCTCCTTTGCTTATCATAGTTGGATTGCCAGATACGTCTTTGTGTTTTTATTTGCTTAGTAGCTTTGCAATTTGATTTTAAAAATAAAGGTTGGGTACCTAAATTAGAGTAATGATGTATATGCCATTAGAGTCGCTACAATGTGTTTCTCATTGTCTACTTAGATTGAGTCGTTGCTCGAGGAAAAGTAACAGTTCTAAGTTGAGGGTGTTGATGTACTATCAAAATGCAGTATATTTGATGCCTAAAACAAGGAATTTGTGAGTCCTTAATGTGACTTTTTATGATATTTTATGTGCTTTTGTGTTATTATTACAGAAAAGGTAGGTTGGCATGATTTTGGGAGAAAGTTGCAGATTTTCCTGAAGTGCAGGACATACGAGCCTGCCTACGAGCCGTAGCCCAGCTACGAGTCATAAAGTGATCTCGTAGCAAGGAACAATGAGCAAAAATCAGAAATCTGCTAAGTGGAGGTCAGCCCTACGAGTCCACTCTACGAGTCATGGGTCTCCCTATGACTCGTATAGGTGGGTTTGTAGCAAGAAACAGAGAGCCAAAATTTTGGACCAAGAATTGAAGGCCTAGACCACGAGAAGAACATATGAATCGTAGCCCAATTAACGACCCCTACCAGTGGGGTCGTAACAGTCAAGTCCAAAATATAAAGTTCTTGATACGAGACCCCGATTACGACTCGTAGGTCACCCTACGAGTCGTACCTGCGAGACGTACCTGCTGCCAACTGTCTTTTCTGCTTAATTTTTAGAGTTAAATTGTAAATACTATAAATACTTTATGTTAGGTTTTATTTAAGAGTCCAGACTTGAACCTTTGAAAAAAAATACTTTGAATATTCTCTCTAGAATATCTTTAGGGTTTAGAGTAGATATCTATGTTTTTATTGGAAAACCCACTCTTGGGATTGGAAGACACACATTGTATTCACTTTTCATTCATCAAAGCTTGTGATTTGCAATTTGTGGTGCTTTTGTTCTTCATTTGCTTGGGTAAGATTATCAACTATATCATTTATTTGCATTATTGTTGGTTTTGCCTTAGCCACGAGTAACTAAGCACCCACAACTCGGGGTTGTGGGAACCATGAGCAGTTGACTTGGAATAACCCTGCTTTGTGCATTTCTATGACTGGGGTTTTGCATGTATTGTTTATTTCCCTTCATTTTGATTTATGTTTGGTGGTGGCCAACACCAAACCCCATCTATTATCACAATCCTGACCAAGGTAATGACGAATAGGAAAAGGGAAGTAGACGACAGGATTCGATTGATGTGTTCTCGTCTAATCAACCAAACTTGACCAAAGAGAGATTGACTGGGACAATATGTAACAGTTAGTTGGCACACCATGGTTGCCGAGCAAGCGTCATAGTGAAATTCGACATTCACCTTCACAAGAGGGCTGGAAAACCTAAGTTATCATCCTGCATGCCAATTCTCAATTAGAGTTATGTTGCCTAGGGTAATTTTGTCAACAAACCATGGGGAACACAATTCCCGAGTTGTCCCTAAATTTGAGTGTTTTCTCACATAGTTAGTTTAGTGTTTATTTTTAGTTTTGTTATTAAATCACAACCCTCCCCCCCCCCCTATTTGGAGATTTTAGTTATAAATGCTCGAAATGATTGATAGTGAACTCTTGTAGTCAAGCCGTGTATTCCCTGGGGATTCGACCCTAACCTTTGGTTAGATTAATTGCTGACACGACTGTTTTCTTATAGGAGCATGAACATCATCAATGGCATGTCACGGAACCATCTTGATTGTTGAGTAGAGGCTTCATAGAGACTGAGTAGAGGATTTGTTGAGTATTTTGTATCCAAACTTATTTCATTGGAAACTATGATGCAATGGAGTTATATTTTAGTCATATGATGTCTTTCTATTTGAGTTGTTTTTTTTGCTATTGAGTTGATTTATGTGATGATAAGGCGAGGTGGTTCTCTTGGGGAACCAACAATGGTTCTTCAAATATTATATCTTATGCATTAAGCCATGATGATATGATGTACTTGACCATAATTAGTGAGAATCTTGCATGATGCAAGTTAGAGTCTTGAGTTGCATTGCATGAATAATGGTCCTAAGTTATTGAGTTGCTTAGTAATTGAGTTGAGTTATTGAGAAGTGAGTTGACTTGATTTAGATGAGTTAAAGAGTTGAGCTTGAGTTAATTTTCATGAGCATATTTTAGTCTTGGAAGGAGTATTGAGCACCGAGTTAGGTGACTAAGGAGCACCAAAGAACTCATAGCCCGTATAGGATAGTCGTGCAATTTACTCTGGTGGCTCACGTCCCAATAGATGGACATTCTCGTTGGATCTGAGAAAGAGGAGAGGTTGACATCCTTTACCGTGGAAAGTTTAGGGCGGGTGTGGCAACGATGTCTTTTCGTTGTACATCACGAAATCTCATGGAGGGGTGGATAGTTATGTCGGTTAGAGAAACTTTCAAGCAACACTTTAGTTGAGCATATCATGATTTTCAATCTAAGTTGCATTAAACATTGAGTCTAACTCTAAAGCACAATTTCAAACTTTAAAATCGCATCATTTATTTGAGTTAGGTTATGAGATGAGGAGTTGAGTCTTGAGTCGAGTCAATTGGTTGAGTTTGAGCCTTATCTATTTCTTGAGTTATTTTACATACCATACATTTCACGTATTGACGCCACTCGGCATTATTGAGATTGAACTATTGAAAATATCATGATATATATTGGTAATTTGAACCTTATACATTGTTGAGATTAGATTATGAGATGATTATACTTGGAAAATAACTGTTGAGTATCTGAATTTATCTAAAGATACCTGTTGTATTACCGAGCTATATATTGAGATATTATTATATATCTGACCTATATATGTGGAAATTGTTAAGAGTAATTGATTTATAGTCGTATATGTATATTGTTGTTGTGCTGGGACTTTTTGAGTGCAGTTGTGTAGTTCAGCGGTATGTAATTGATGTGGAAGGAGTATTTTGTTTTGTATTACTCATGTTTAGATCTTCTTGCTGAGTGCTTATTGTTTGGTGCTCACCCCTTGCGACTTTATAGGTTGTGAGCCCAGTCCCTCTTGTTAGATTCTTCCGGTGTCAAGATCAAGCTTTGAGATTACTTGAGAGGTGGTTGTTTGTCTTTTCCGAAGACCTTAGAGGATTCATTATTTTGTTATGTTATATTTGAGCACTAGACACTGAGACTTGTATTTCTTTGAGTATTGTTGTTTAAAGGATTGTACACATGACACCAGTCAACGGTTTATAGACTTGATTATTCTAGTGTTTGTCCTATCTATTAGACTTATTTCTTTCGCTTTTAGTTTATGTATTAAATTGAGCAAGCTAGGCTAACTTGCTTTAGGGGGTTAGGCGAGTATCGTTGCACCCATTTTTGGGTCACAACATCTACAAAATTGAAAGTTAATTGGGGGTTGGGGGTTGGGGAAGGAATCAAGATGGAATATTTTACTCATTTAATTTTGATTTTGAAACTCTAATTTTGTTTTATTTTTAATCTCTATTAACCTTTATTCATTTAATTAAAATTATTACTTTTTCGTTTCAATTTATATGACCGTGCAGATTTTGAGTCAAATAGTTTTTTTTGACCATGTATTTGAACATGTAATCGATAAGATTTTTGAAAAAATAATTTACATATTTAGAAACTATATAAAGAGTACTGTAAGTCTCAAGAATAAACAATTTAAAATATTTTAAAAGTATAATAATAAATTGCGGCCAAAATTATTTTTATTTGACTATCAGAATTTGAATTATGCCGTATGAATTAAGATAGAAGGGATAATTGATTAAAGTCACTAAGAAACATCCTGATTAGATTAGGTGGAAAAATTAGCCAAGTATCATTTGTCAGTTTAAAAAAACAAAACTAAAATGGAGCATGAATAAGATGCATCAATAACTACTTATTAAGATGTGTTTTATTACAAATAGAGTGATAGTTTAAATAGATAAAGAGATCATAAATAGTCAAAATATGAAACTCAGGAAAAAGTTTGACCGTTTGATATTAGCTTTAAAATTAAAAAAAATTTCCTCTTTTGGAAGGAAAATAAAAGAGTGAACTACTTTTGATATATAAATTAAAGTCAACTTTTATACACATATACTGTAATATAATGTGGTACAATACTAGTAGTCTCAGCTAGAAAAGTCAAAAGAAAAAGAGAAACATAATTAATTTTTTCTTTTAAAAATTTATTAAAAAGAAGATAATACTCCAAATGGAAACATAATTAATTCTCTTAGATTTCATTTATGACTCTCCCATGTAATATTATAATTTCAAATATTAGTTTATTTTGTCAAATTATAACATTTATGGCACAAGTGAGAGTCTAGCCTATAAATTCTCCCCACAGTTCTTACTCTTCCTTATCATACTGAATATGTCATAGAGGTAATAAGCTACAT
>JAPFFP010098584.1:0-19976 GCA_026153255.1 Solanum medicagineum | reverse complement strand
ATTTTTAATACATGTCATTTTACAAAATTAATGCATAAATTATATTTTTCTTTTTATTTTATTCTTAATAGTTAATGCCTACTTGAGTACTTTCTTTTGTTTTATTAAATCTTCCGCTAATTAAATAAGTGAGTTGAGCCAAGTGGTTCACTTGGGAAACGACAATGATTTCTGAGTGCCGGTCACGTCCAGGGTATAGACTCGGGGCGTGACAAACTTGGTATCAGAGCACAGAGTTCAAGTGTCCTAGGGTGTCTATGAAGCCATGTCTATAGGATCTTATTTATGGTTGTGAGGGCCCCACTTCTATAAATGAAGGATGATTGACATTTAGAAAAAGTTCCCCTTCTTTCAGATTCTGAATCGTGCGATAGAGCTAATTCCTAAGAAATCTTTGATGATTTGTGCAATTTTGTAAACATTTCGACTATGCCTCATCCACGAGGAGATAAAGTCAGTAATTTTCGAACTCTTACAGATGAGATCCCCTGCGATAAAGTAATCAAAATGGTAGAGAGACTGCCCGGGCTTGAAGGAAGCCGACTAGTGTGCTAAGCTTATTGACTAGAAAAAGTGCACCAATACTCATATGAATCATGCATTTGAGTTAGCTCTAGATGTACCTAGACCCTCTTTTTCAAGACTTGCTTCTGATGTTACCCATGAGAGAGAAGAATGAGGTGTGAGGTCTTATAAACCTTGAGTAGAAGTCAATCACCCTAGAGTTAGAAGGATGATGATGGAAAGAAAAGGACGAGATAGCAAGAATGATGGTTGATTGAGGCTTGTAGTTAGAGTTATGTACCTATTAGGTGAGTAATGATATGATGAGTCGGTTGCCATAAGTTTGATAGAAGACTCGTAAGTACCCTATGATTTTCATGATGAGGTATAGAGGAAGAGTTATTGTTAGACTGTGATGGAAGGTGCTCAAACTAGAAGGAAGTTTATGTTGATGTGTTATAGTATTCATACTGTTGAGGTGTGAAGATTAGAAGTTGAATAGGGAAAAAGAGTGCTTCCAATGTGATAGATCTAAATTAGGCTTATGATTTTTAAGTGAGAGTTCATGAGATCCATTGAGTTATGAGCTGAGTTGGATAAAGAGGTATGATGAATAGGTGAGTGTATTGAGTTGTAAGGAAGGGATATGTTGATTGAATATTCGCTATGAGATTTTAGTGGGCCTATGTTCCCTAAGTTTTTACCTAGTAGTTGTTGACACCCAATTTTGGCTCAGCACTTCAAAAATTCTTACATTCTATGTTGATATTTTTAAAATTATTTTTGTGTGATTTTAGATTATTTTTGATAATTGCTTTTATTTTTATAATATTAGAATTTTAATTAGTTTAATTTTAAATTTTAATGCAGTACAATAATTCTTTTTTCTTGTTCAAATATAATTATACGCGTATGTCCAATTGGCCCGTAATTTGGATCCATTATCTTCCTATCCCATTAGGTTTTGACATGAAATGTGTATATAATTAGGTGTGGATAAATAATATTGAGATTAGAATTTAATAATTTTTAAATTTTTTGGAGGTTTCACTATTCATCTTCTTCTCCGGCGGAGAGTTCACCGGAGCTCCGGCATCACCTCACCAGAAAATCCCCTCTCTTCTCCACCTCTACACTCAGCCACCACCCCTCACCGGATTCGACAAAATTCCAGTCCACAAACGCCGACCCACCCCTTTCACCCACTTTTTCGGCAACCAGAAAACCACCCACCTCCCCTCTTCTCCGCACCGAAAACCCCCGTCCAGCCACCACCACACATCAGTTACTAACGACTCCTTATCTCTCTTCCTTTCTCCATTTACCACCCACAGGACCAGGCGGCCCTCTACTTCCTCTTCCTTTCACCTCCAACTGCCACCAAACAATAGCCCCACGAAATCGCCATTCCCCATCTTTTTTGGCGAAATCAGTCCCACTAAACAACACCTGCTCTCCTTTCGCATCTAAATTTGACCACCGTCGTAGGAAAACCTTGACTCAACACCACCATAACACCGTGAGCTTCGAGCTGCAATAGAGCCGCCATCGCAATACCAACAGCAGCTCCGATGAAATAAAGCTTCAAGCTTCAGCAATATCTGAGGAAGAACGATGACGAGCGACAAGATCCGACAAACTAGAAGCCAACAGATCTGGTTGAACATCGGCGAAACAGACAGTAGCCACCATAGCCGCCCCTCTACTCCCATCTCCGGGGAAAACCACCTCATTTCCCTTGCCTCTTCGTTTTCTAGGCGAGACAACCTCGCTGGCGCCGCCCCTCTCCTCTCTTCCTCGCCGGACGGAAAACCCATGCCTCGCCACCATCTCCCCCTCTCCATCAACGATATGCCAGCGCCACTAGTGACCTACCACCCTTTCGCTCGTCCATCTCTTTTCTTCTCTTTTTTGGAACCCCCATAGCCACTGGAAACCCAACCAACAACCCCATGCAACAAACTCCAACGATTCGGCAAATCAACAACTCCGGCCAAACTACATCAATGGAAATGCTTCGAAAACTCTTAAATTTGGTTTGATTTCTTAATCCCTTTTACTTTATGAACTTGAGGTGGGTATTTATGTGTTCCTCTTGTGTTCAGGTTTGATCCGCGGATTCTTTGAAAATCAAAACTTCAACATGCATTTTGAATTAATCAATTTCTTATCTAGAATCTATTTTGTATGGAGTTTTGAGAAGAGTATTAGATGTAATTGCCTCCAGTTTGGGTATTTTCTTGAATTAATCAGAATATTATTCTCGTTGGTTAAAATTAATTTATTTGGGCTAGAAGCTCTCATTTTGTTATAATTTGCCTTGTGGATACATAATTATTTGACTTGCTCCGCTGTTCTTCTCTTTTTTATTTTTTATTTTTTTATTTAGTTACTTCTTTTGACTCTTTGCAATATTTGATGTGGCCGATCAAAGATCTATCCGTCGAATTTTGAGGCCTTCCCATTAAAAAGACAGAACAATTTTAACTTATCCTTTATTTAGTCATTATTGTGTATATTATTTATGTATGTTTATTTCATGATTATCATACTTGTGTTATATTGTGTATTTCCTCCTCAATTTAAAATAAAAATGAGTTCAGTCAGGATCTACAGTTGTGGTTTCTGAATGCTGCTAATACCTTTCCTTCGGAATAACTTGAACCCTTACCCAAAATTTTTGGTTCGCAGACTATTTTTGTAATAATTAATTTGTTTTCTAATTATCCTTAAAATTAGGTGTTGACTCCAAACTTAAATTATTTCTCCTATTTAAATTCGTTTATTTAAATAATTTTTTATTGAGATATGTAGGCAACCCTTTCTGGGTTCGGTGCTCCTTTTTCAATTTTCAAAAAAAAAAAAAGAAAAGAGTCAAATTGTACATATTTTCTACTACATCTTCACGAAGTACATGTACCTGATTCTCATTTCTTCGAGATACGTAGGCAATCCTTCTTGGATTCGGTATTCATTTTTCGAAAATAAAAAAACTTTGTGTTCATATTTTTAAAGTCGTATCTTCAACACAATTGATACCATCATAGCTAGAAGCATGTAAATATTTGACGAGATGATGAAAATTAATTTTTGTGGTAAACCATATATTCTTTTGGTACATGTTATTATATTTTTGTGATACTTGAAAATTCTCTTGCCCGCATTCAAGACAAGAATGAAACTGACCTCATAGTTTCAAGTGCATTGTGTGATGAGCTTTAGATAAAAAATTCATTGCATCTTGTTGTTGATCTAGGACTTGGCGTGAATATTTATTCAGGCGACATCGTGAGTAATGTTTGATTTGAGAAAGGATCGTAGGCCTTTTTTGACCTGTTTGTGCCTTTCAAAGCCTACCAAATGACAGTAATCCCTAGTTTCTCCCACTTTTGAGCCAGAAGCCTTTTCTTTGGACAACCATATCTTCGTCGTTATCCTTCCTAGTGCTTACATGCACGATCCACCTCTTGGCCCATCGTTCTTGAGTGTACAAAATGTGCAAATAATAAAATGAAAATGCAAGCTTGAAATTATCAAAGGCGAAACACGCGAAGTCTCAAAATCAAGAAGTCCAGGATGACTTCTACAGACACAAAAAGACGAAAAAAAATATGGCAAGGCCAAAAATACCCCCTGCAAAGTCTGCTCTAACAAAAGGAAAAGAGGTGGTAAAATGAAAAGTTTTTCAACGAGTAAAATCTCAAGTCTCTATGAAGTCGAAACAATATAGCAGAGACAACAAAAGGATCAAGCGTCAAATGCGTATCAATTGTTCAAAGCACAAATTTGTTGTGACGCTCAAGAAGGGATTGAGTTACTATTATCCCAAATAAATATCCTATCCAGCCTTTAAGCCAGCATTACAAGCCCATAACAAGTCCTACATGATCTCATTTCAAACATTCTCACATTAGTGGAGATTTACATAAAGTCCAAACATACGGTATCACAATTGCATGCACTGAATATTCTTTTGAGTGTGAGAGTATTTTGCACAATGTCCTTAAATCCAATATTCCATGCATGTGTGAGATGGGATTTTCTGTGAGGGCACATGACGCAAGAGGATTGATGCTATTCAAATCTTTGTTTGAAGTAAGATGAACAAGTCTTGTTGATACTTAAGTATGTTTGAGGTACCACTTGAATCTGTAGGCATTACTTTAAATCCAATTTTAGTTGAAACAAAAAGAGGAAGAAGAAAAATGAAATAAATTTAATACATTTCTAACTGTTGGTATCAATTGTAGTCAAGATTTTTGACTATTTCTTCACATTCTACTTTTTGAAAAAAAAAAGTGTAAGCATCATATTTTTTTAATACCTTTCGGTCATGCACCTACTGGAATTTTTGTTCCCTTTTACAAGAAAGTTGGGATGGAATCTGAGAAAAATGGCAAAATGCATAAGATGAATGTCATCCCCAACAAGTCAAGATTCGAGATTATGCTAGTAGATGCAATTGGAACAAAACTTTTGAGAGGAAGTCTCAAAAAATTCTGCAATGATGTGAGAATCCTTCATCAACAATCCGAGATCTACCAAAATCTAACTGAGACAGAATTTTTGTGGAAGACCTTAAAAATTCTATCAAGTACTGTCAGAAACTTGATGGTCAGCTTCAAATGGTTTCAGCCAGGGCCAAAAGTTCAAAGTTGACTTCAGAATTTTCAACATCGCTGAAAGGAAGCCTTGTCATCCTACCAATGAAAGGACATTATTTTCATTTTGCATTGCTATAGGCAATAATCCCCATTCATATTTTATCAACTCATTTTTTATTATCATTGTATTCATTTTGCATTGCACCATCGAAGATAATAGTGTCATATACATTCATTCATATTGCATTACCGATGGCAGTAATGCTCAATTATATCTCATCAATTCATTTTCGTTATCATTTATTTCACATCATTTTTTAGTCGCGTCCAGAGCGTCATTTCATTTTTCTGATCTCTCCCAGAGCGCCATTTTTATTTTTCAGTTACGCCAAGAGCGCTATTTAATTTTTCAGTCGCACCCAGAGCGCCATTTTATTTTCTACTCGCGCCCGGAGCGCCATTTTATTTTCCAGTCGCACCTAGAGAATCATTTTTTTCCAGTCGTGCCCAAAGCGCTCTTTTATTTTCCAGTTGCGCCCAAAACGCCATTTTATTTCCCAGTCGCATCCAGAGCGCTGTTTTATTTTTCAGTCGCTCCTAAAGAGCCATTTTATTTTCCAATCGCGCCCAAAGCGCCATTTTATTTTCTAGTTGTTCCCATAGAGCTGTTTCATTTGTCAGTTGCTCCTAGAGCGCCATTTTAAGAGGGCTTAGACCTTGCTTCAGAGATCAAATGAGACATTCCTAGTACTCATATTGATTTATATGTTTGGCCAAAATTAGGTTTGTCAAGATTCTTTGTCCATGATCTGTTACATCGATCATATCCAAAGAAAGGGATAGCTGTTGACACCCAATTTTGGCTCAACACTTCAAAAAATTCTTACTTTATATGTTGATATTTTTAAAATTATTTTTGTGTGATTTTAGATTATTTTTGATAATTGCTTTTATTTTTATAATATTAGAATTTTAATTAGTTTAATTTTAAATTTTAATGCAATATGATAATTCTTTTTTCTTGTTCAGATATAATTATACGCATATGTCCAATTGGCCCATAATTTGGACCCATTATCTTCCTAGCTCATTAGGTTTTGACATGAAATGTGTATATAATTAGGTGTTGATAAATAATATTGAGATTAAAATTTAATAATTTTTAGATTTTTTGGAGGTTTCACTATTCATCTTCTTCTCCGGCGGAGAGTTCACCGGAGCTTCGGCATCACCTCTTCGGAAAGTCCCCTCTTTTCTCCACCTCTACACTCAGCCACCAACCCTCGCCGGATTCGGCGAAATTCCATTCCCCAAACGCTCACCCACCCCTTTCACCCACTATTTCAGCAACCAGAAAACCCCCCACCTCCCCTGTTCTCCACACCGGAAACCCCCGTCCAGCCACCACCATACATCAGTTGCTAACGACTCCTTATCTCTCTTCCTTTCTCCATTTAGCACCCACAGGACAAGGCCACCAAAAAATAGCCCCATGAAATCGCCATTCCCATCTTTTTCTGGCGAAATCAGTCCCAGTAAACAACACCTGCTTTCCTTCCGCATCTAAATTCGACCACCGTCGTAGCAAAACCTTGACTCAACACCACCACAACGCCGTGAGCTTCAAGCACCGAGCACAACAGAGCCGCCATCGCGATACCAATTACAGCTTAGATGAAATACAGCTTCAAGTTTCAGCAATATCTGAGGAAGAACGACGACGAGCGATAAGCTCCGACAAACCAGAAGCCAACAGATCCGGTTGAACATCGGCGAAACAGACAACAGCCACCATAGCCGCCCCTCTACTCCAATCTCCGGCGAAAGCCACCTCACTTCCCTTGCCTCTTCGTTTTACAGGCGAGACAACCTCACCGGCGCCACCTCTCTCCTCTCTTCCTCGCCAGACAGAAAACCCATGCCTCGCCACCATCTCTCCCTCTCCATCAACGATTCTCTAGCGCCACCAGTGACCTGCCATTCTTTCTCTCCTCCATCTCTTTTCTTCTTTTTTTTCGGAACCCCCACAACCACTGGAAACCCAACCAACAACCCCATCCAATAGACTCTGACGATTCGGGCAAATCAACAATTCCGGCCAAACTACATCAATGGAAATGCTACGAAAACTCTTAAATTCGGTTTGATTTCTTAATGCCTCTTACTTTATGAACTTGAGTTGGGTATTTATGTGTTCCTCTTGTGTTCAGGTTTGATCCGCCATTCTTTGAAATTAAAACTTCAGCATGCATTTTATATTAATCAATTTCTTATCTAGAATCTATTTTACATGGAGTTTTGAGAAGAATATTAGATGTAATTGCCTCCAGTTTGGGTATTTCCTTGAATTAATTAGAATATTGTTCTCGCTGGTTAAAATTATTTATCTGGCCTCGAAGCTCTCATTTTGTTATAATTTGGCTTATTGATACATAATTATTTGACTTGCTCCATTGTTCTTCTGTTGTTTATTTATTTATTTTTTATTTAGTTACTTCTTTTGACTCTTTGCAATATTTGATGTGGCCGATGAAAGATCTATCTGTCGGATTTCGAGGCCTCCCCATTAAAAAGACGGAACAATTTTAGTTTATCCTTTATTTATTCATTATTGTATAAATTATTTATGTATGTTTATTTCATGATTATCATACTTGTGTTATATTGTGTATTTCCTCCTCAATTTGAAATAACAATAAGTTCAGTTAGGACCCACAATTGTGGATTCTGAAGGGTGCTAATACCTTCCCTTTGGAATAACTTGAACCCTTAACCAAAATTTTTGGTTCGCAGACTATTTTTTTAATACTTAATTGGTTTCCTAATTATCCTTAAAATTAGGTGTTGACTCCAAAATTATATTATTTTTCCTATTTAAATTCGTTTATTTAAATAATTTTTTATTGAGATACGCAGGCAACCCTTTCTGGGTTCGGTGCTCCTTTTTCAATTTTCAAAAAAAAAAAGAGTCAAATTGTACATATTTTCTACTACATCTTCACGAACTACGCGTACCTGATGCTCATTTCTTCGAGATACGTAGGCAACCCTTCTTGGGTTCGGTATTCATTTTTCGAAAATAAGAAAACTTTTTGTTTATATTTTTAAAGTCATATATTCAACTCAATTGATACCATCACATCTAGAAGCATGTAAATATTTGACGATATGATGAAAATTAATTTTTGTGTTAATCGTAGATTCTTTTGGTACCTCTTATTATATTTTTGTGATGTTTGAAAATTCTCTTGCCCGCATTCAAGACAAGAATGAAACTGACCTCATAGTTTCAAGTGCATTGTGTGGTGAGCTTTAGATCAAATATTCATTGCATCGCGTTGTTGATCTAGGTTGGCCTGAATGTTTATTCAGGCGAAATCCTGAGTAATATTTGATTTGAGAAAGGATCGTAGGCCTTTCTTGACCCATTTGTGCCTTTCAAAGCCTACCAAATGACAGTAATCCCTAGTTTCTCCCACTTTTGAGCCAGAAGCCTTTTCTTTGGACAACGATATCTTCGCCGTTATCCTTCCTAGTGCTTACATGCACGATCCCCCTCTTGGCCCATCGTTCTTGAGTGTACAAAATGTGCAAATAATAAAATGAAGATGCAAGCTTGAAACTATCGAATGGGAAAGACGCAAAGTCTCAAAATCAAGAATTTCAGGATGACTTCTACAGACACAAAAAGACGAAAAAAATATGGCAAGGCCAAAAATACCCCCTGCAAAGTCAAAGAAAGATAAGAAGAAATTGATGTAACAAAAGGAAAAGAGGTGGTAAAATGAAAAGTTTTTCAACGAGTAAAATCTCAAATCTCTATGAAGTCGAAACAATAAAGCAGAGACAACAAAAGGATCAAGCATATGGTATCACAATTGTTTTTTAGTCGCGCCAGAGAGCCATTTCATTTTTTAGGGTCGCGTCCAGAGCACCATTTTATTTTCCAACCGTGCCCAGATTGCCATTTTATTTTTCAGTCGCGCCCAAAGTGCCATTTCATTTTTCAATCGCGCCCAGAGCTCCATTTTATTTTGCAGTCGCGCCCAGAGCGTTATTTTATTTTCTAGTCACGCCCGGAGCGCCATTTTGTTTTTCAGTCGCTCTCGGAGCACAATTGTACTTTCCAATCGTGCTCAGAGCGCCCTTTTATTTTTCAGTCACACTCTGAGCACCATTTTATTTTTCAGTCACGCACAGAGCGTCATCTTATTTTCCAATCTCACTCAAAGCGCCATTTTATTTTTCAGTCGCGCCCAGTGCGCCATTTTATTTTCCAATCGCTATCAGAGAGCCATTTTATTTTTTAATTGCGCTTAGAGCGCCATTTTATTTTCTAGTTGTTCCCATAGAGCTGTTTCATTTGTCAGTTGCTCCCAGAGCGCCATTTTAAGAGGGCTCAAACCTTGCTTCGGAGATTAAATGAGACATTCCTAGTACTCATATTGATTTATATCTTCGGCCAAAATTGGGTTTGTCAAGTTTCTTTGTCCATGATTTGTTACATCGATCATATCCAAAGAAAGGGATAGCTGTTGACACCCAATTTTGACTCAACACTTCAAAAAATTCTTACTTTCTATGTTGATATTTTTAAAATTATTTTTGTGTGATTTTAGATTATTTTTCATAATTGCTTTTATTCTTATAATATTAGAATTTTAATTAGTTTAATTTTAAATTTTAATGTAGTATGATAATTCTTTTTTCTTGTTCAGATATAATTATACACGTTTGTCCAATTGACCCATAATTTAGACCCATTATCTTCTTAGCCCATTAGGTTTTGACATGAAATGTGTATATAATTAGGTGTGGATAAATAATATTGAGATTAAAATTTAATAATTTTTAGATTTTTTGGAGGTTTTACTATTCACGAAACTGCCATTCCCCATCTTTTTCTGGCAAAATCAGTCCCACTAAACAACACCTGCTCTCCTTCCGTATCTAAATCCGACCACTGTCATAGCAAAACCTTGACTCAACACCACCACAACGCTGTGAGCTTCGAGCTCCGAGCTACAACAGAGCCGCCATCGCGATACCAATAGCAGCTCCGATGAAATACAACTTCAAGCTTCAGCAATATTTGAGGAAGAACGACGATGAGCGACAAGCTCCGACAAACCAGAAGCCAATAGATCCGGTTGAACATCGACGAAACAGACAACAGCCACCATAGCCACCCCTCTACTCCCATCTCCGGCGAAAACCACCTCACTTCCCTTGCCTCTTCGTTTTCCAGGCGAGACAACCTTACCGGCGCCGCCCCTCTCCTCTCTTCCTCGCCGGACAGAAAACCCATGCCTCGCCACCATCTCCCCCTCTCCATCAACGATCCGCCAATGCCACCAGTGACTTGCCATCCTTTCTCCCTTCCATCTATTTTCTTCTCTTTTTTCGTAAACCCCATAGCCAACAACCCTATGCAATAGACTCTGACGATTCGAGCAAATCAACAACTCTAGCCAAACTACATCAATGGAAATGCTTTGAAAAATCTTAAATTCGGTTTGATTTATTAATGCCTCTTACTTTATGAACTTGAGTTGGGTATTTATGTGTTCCTCTTGTGTTCAGGTTTGATCCGCGGATTCTTTGAAAATCAAAACTTCAGCATGCATTTTGAATTAATCAATTTCTTATCTAGAATCTATTTTATATGGAATTTTGAGAAGAGTATTAGATCTAATTGCCTCCAGTTTGGGTATTTCCTGTAATTGATCAGAATATTGTGTCGCTGGTTAAAATTAATTTATCTGGCCTCGAAGCTCTCATTTTGTTATAATTTGGCTTATGGATGCATAATTATTTGACTTGTTCCGTTGTTCTTCTCTTTTTTATTTTTTTATTTTTTTATTTAGTTACTTCTTTTGACTCTTTGCAATATTTGTTGTGGCCGATGAAAGATCTATCCGTTGGATTTCGAGGCCTCCCCATTAAAAAGACGAAATAATTTTAGTTTATCCTTTATATATTCATTATTGTGTATATTATTTATGTATGTTTATTTCATGATTATCATACTTGTGTTATATTGTGTATTTCCTCCTCAATTTGAAATAAAGATAAGTTCAATTGGGACCCACAATTGTGGATTCTGAAGGGTGCTATACCTTTCCTTAAGAATAACTTGAACCCTTACCCGGAATTTTTGGTTCGCAGACTATTTTTGTAATAATTAATTTGTTTCCTAATTATCCTTAAAATTATATAGCGACTCCAGAATTAAATTATTTTTCCTATTTAAATTCGTTTATTTAAATAATTTTTTATTGAAGTTGTCACGACGTTGCGCCTTTGGGATGTCGACAGTAGTTATAAGTTGGTGTGATGTTAGAGAGGTATGTGATAGATGCACGTGTTAGTACTAGACCTTATACTTAAATTTTGAGGAGTAGTGTGAAAGATGAGATGGTATCGTGAGAGTGATAGTCTTAGTTGGAGATTTTCTCTAAGAGGCGTGTCATAGTGTATGAAGATGCTAAATTGCAAGGAAAGTGATGCTATGGACAGGGTACAAGTGCCCCTTAGGTAAGACTAGTGAAACGCGGATAGCTCAATAGATAAGAAGAGACTTGAGATGTGTACCCATGATTGTGTAAAGCTATGTGCAGCTCTAAGTTATGACTGCTATAAGAATTTAGACAATATTTTTGAGTTGTTAACATGGAGTAGGTTGATGTAAGCATTCTTTGTCATCCCTAGTAAATGAGTTGATCGGGGCTTATGGATAGATGATCAGGAGTTCTCCATAATAGTCTAAGTCTTATACAAATGAGTTTATAGGAGCACCAAAGTTGAGTATTTATAGGTAAAAAAAGAGGTTAGATTATAAGAATTGTGGAAAGTGGTTATGTACGCCAATAAAAGTAGCAAATATAGGAAGATTTCCATAGAGACAGGGGAAAGCTAAGAGTGGTATTTTTGAAGAGTATCTTAGAGGCTATTTTATATATGTGACTATAGTATAACAGAAGAGTTTAAGATATTGTTGTGGATAGTGATTCCCTGACCATGTGGAGATATGTACATATAGCTTAGAAAGGTGAACTGATTCGCAAACTTAGAGAGACGACCTTTGAGCTAAGGGGGAGACGATGAGGTGATGAAACAGAGTAGATCTTGAGTTTTTGAGAGAGATGGGCCGATCAAGATGAGATATCAATCCTTTTCCATCTCATATAGTCCTTATCCTTCAGTCAAAGTGATATTTCATTCTTGTTTGGTGTATGAGTCCCATGCCCATGACCTAGTCCCATGCACGTCATGTTGATTCCCGTTCATGTTGAGTTTCAAGATAAAAAGTGATCTTACCTCATGAATCTAAAAGTTTCTAGTCCTATGTTGAATGAGATGTGACCTGAGTTTTGCACTGCTTATAGTTCTGTGGACTCAGAGTGAGTTTTGATAGATGAGAGAGATTGTACTTCATTATGAATGTCCTCAAATAAAATTTCCCGATTTAATCGTGCTAATGATATTCATTCCCAGCCCTTTGAGTGATCCTGTTTTTCAGTCTCGATTGAAGTGTTGATGATAGTAGAGGAGTGATGGTTGATGAGTCGAGCGTTTGATTGATTGAGTGAGTTTTGAGAAGAGTTCTCATCATTCGAGGATGAATGATCCCAAGGGGGAGATAATGTAACACCCTAATTATTTTTAGCTGAGACTGTGCCATCCTTCATATGAAATAGGATTTTAGTTTATGATTCTTAATTGAGTATAAGTGTTAAAGTCAATTTCTTAATATCGGAATAGAATTGGAGATGATCTAAGGTCACACGAACCCTCTAAGACAAAGTTAAGCTAAAAACCTTATTAGCGTTTGAGTTCTAATGTAAGATCTTATAAAAATTAGATGGACCAGTGACTTATAGGTTGTATATACATGCTAGGATGAACTCCTGAGTATTTAAATTATATCAGATGTGATTTAGAGTCATAAGGGATCTTTTACGTCAAGCCAAGTCCAAAGAATTTCTAGCAACTAAGTTTTCCTATGAGTTAATAGAAGGGTCAACTTCAAATGACCATATCTACTAAAGTATATTGAATAAGTGACTCATAATATATCAAATCGAGGACAATTGAATTAGCTTTCCAATGCATCCAATTTCTCCTTAATCAGAGTTTGGAGTAGAAAGTTGTGACCATTTTAGTGAAGGCATGCAGAGCTGTCTGAAGGTCCGCGGCCGGAGCGCGTCACGGACCTGACGCGAACCCTTTTTGGATAAGCTATGACATTTTTTTCATTTTATTTTGAGGGTAATTTTATCCTAAAACCTTTGAGGGTCTATTTAAGATCCTAAAATGCATAAAACGTCACTTTTCATAATTAAATACTCTCTCCTTCATTCCTAAACATAAACGCTCAAGAATCATCAAGAAAGTCATCAAGTTAGGATTAGCTTTCAAGATTCCTTCATCAAGGTAAGTTATTCTTCATAAATTTCAAGCTACCCAACCTGAATTTTGTTATCTATTCATGAATCTCTAATAGAATCTTAAATCATAACCTAGGGTTTCAAGAAGACGAATTCAAGAATCCCAAGAAAGGATTCTTGATTCTTCTTTCCAAGAATTTGGGTTCTTCATCAAGAACTCCAAAAATTCTTAGTCAAGAACTCAAGAATCAAAGAGAATTCCTTCAACCAACGTGCTTCCAAGTTCTTTCACTTTAAAAGAACTACCACGATCGAGGATTTTATCCAAGCAAGCTAGGACTCATCAGATTACGATTGCAATATCAATTTTTCAGGTATGTAAGGCCCTCCAAAATTTATCCTACATTTGTTTTAGTATCTTTGGATATGAATTTCTTCCGAGATTCAAGCTTGTAAGTTAAGATAAGTTTTTCTCCATTATCAGTGAATTTCATCAAATTATTATTCATGCATTTTTCCTTGATAAGAATCTGACTTCTATTGATTTTGTTATTGAATTAAGATATTGAGACAAGATTTTCAGTTATGGTTATATTTATGAGAATTCTATCACTATATCATGAAAGCTACTATGTTCATAGTTTTGAGCTAAGTTTAAGAAGTACTTTAAGTTTTTTTGCATTTACAAAATATCTGAGGAATAAAGATCATGTTGAAATACTTTTCATTGGTCCAACTTTCAACAAAAGAAGAGAGTCAAGTTGAGAAAAGTTAAAAAAAAGCTAAAGTTGGGCTAAGTCCCAAAGAGAAGAAAGTAGTACTTTGAATAAGAATAGATTTTTTTAAGCATGAGCATATGATTGATATTTTTGGAAGTAGTATTGAGCATTGATATGAGTGAGAGTAATAATAACTTGAACTCATAAACTACGTAGCCAGCGTAGGATAGGATTATTCCAAGGTACAACTCCTGACTTTCCACTAAGATGACCCAGTTTTGGTATAGATCCACTCTCCTAGTTTTCATTCCTTACCCCGACAAAATATGGGACGACTCTGGCAGCGTGGGCAAGATGTTGTATCATCTTGAAGCTCATAATGATGGTTATCGGTTAGAGAAACTCCCCAAGAAGTAAAGTTTATTATTTTACACACTGAGATTTACTATTTCTTTATTAAAGTATTTCTTTTTATTATGTTGCGTATTTATTTGAGTTGAGCTATTTGCAGAGCTGAGCATTTGAGTATCAGAATTTTGATATATTGAGTTGTGTTCATTAATGCATTAAAGTCAGTATTTCTTTTATATTAAATTGCGCTTTTAAACAAGTTAAAAAAACATAAGTTTTACTTGCATGACATACTTTTGTCACTTAAGCGATCTCAAAGTTAAATTTTAAAGTGAGTATCCTGTTCTTAATACTTTTTTGCCATCTTACATACCGTACATTCCACGTACTGATGCCACTCGACGTTGCATCATTTCATGATGCGGGTACAAGTTTTAGAGATCCTCAGCAAGCACTTCGTTGAAGATCTATTCAGTCGCAGATAGTGGTGAGACCTCCTTACTTTCGGAGGAACCTTTTTATTTCAGTTCATTTTTTTTTAATGTCTTTAGGTATCCTTGAACATGTCTTGACACCTTCTCATGAGTTGATAGAGGCTTCATAGACTGAGTTAGATAGAGAATAGTAGAGTATGTCTAACTTTCAGAGTCAATTTTGAAGATCTATTATTATTTACTTCAAGTGAAACATTGAGTTATTTTAATATAAGATATAAACTTATTTTACATGAGAATTTGCATGTCCACTTGAGTATTTTCTTTTGTTTTATTAAATCTTCCGCTAATTGAATAAGTGAGTTGAGCCAAGTGGTTCACTTGAAAATCGCAATGGTTTCTGAGTGCCGATCACGTCCAGGATATAGGCTCGGGACGTGACAATACAACTGCACTTTTTACTTTTCTGTTATGTTACTTGTGGATTTACGAAGATAGTGACATGCTAACAAATAATATAGAATGCAAGAAGTAGGGAAAAAGTTAGACTAGTAGTTGCTGCCTCTTTTTCTTTCTCTGTAGTTGACACAAATTTTTATTCTAAAGTAAGTAGTACTATTACAAACTGTTCTTGTAAGGTTGCTCGTCTTGATTAGAGTGAAGATAAGTCTTTTGATCTTCAGCCACCAATTTGTCATGAGACGCTGCAAAAACAAAAGAAAAGGATTGATCAGACACTGTACTGAAACTATATACCACCAAAGGGTGTAGTGAATGGTTGGATTCTCTCGACCCCTTATCTAGATGTCTCGGCAAAGAGTTCTTTGTATAATAAACTTTAACCCCCTTATTGGTCCTATAACAAAAAAAAAAAAAAAGAAAGAAAGAAACTGCAAAGTATTAGGTGGTAAGAAACTCATGGTAGTCTTACTATTCACAATCAGCGTTAGGGTCAATGGTGAAACCAAGAGAAACACCACAGAAACCAGGCAGAGTGGCAATGGCAGTAGCATTTGGGCTGTAAGTAGTAATAAGATTCATCATGCATCTGCAGACGGACTGGCGAGTCTCAATGCCAGTGGAGCTAGCTACAGTGCTTAGAGTTGTCATAGCGACGCAGCATGGTGCACCTGGAATTGGATCTGGTGTGCCATAGTTCACGAAGCTGGCACATGCTGATACCAGTGCTGTCACTGTGCTGCATTCTTCATCAGCTCCAGCTTTGTGAATTATTAGGGCAACCCCAAGAACCATCAACATCCAAAATACAGATTTCATCTTCAGAATAGTTGTGAAACTGATATGATAAAATTTCTTCTACTGATGTTCAAAATAAATATGAGGGTGATTGTGGTTATTTCATCCAGGTTGCATGAGTGAGTTGTCAGGTCTACCATGCATCCTACACTAGACTCTCAGGGGTTCCATATGTAAGTTAATATTAAGTCCTGTTCCTTAGTACCTTGTTATTTTTTTGTCTTGGTTCTCAGCAATAAGCACAGAAATAAAAACAAAAAGAAGGCAAATACGCTGAAAAGCCTTCGATGTATCCAAGGCAAAATACTGAGGGTCAAATCATCAACAAGAATTATCATCATTTGATTCATAAGGGGAAAACAGTAAATGATCAGTTCTTCTATAGATACAAACTAAATCTAGATATCTAGTGGTAAAAACTAAAAAGAAGAAAACATGCTAAAAGAAACAAATGATTTAACTACTGCTTTACAGGCCAAATTGTGCAAGCTTCTTCTCTAGTCACTTTCCATCACACTTCCATTTAGAGGTGGGAACACAACTGAAGTAGTGACACCAATGGCAGTGATCATATCCATTAACCCCTCGGAACAGTAACACCAGTCCAATGACGAACCTGCAATTTTAAGCAGAAACGGATAATCTGCTGAGGGGGAATATTGATTTTCTCTCAGATGATAAAATAAAAACGACAACTACGCATCTATACTTAGTAATGTATGTACTCATACAACTAATTCTAGAGCCAAAGGTTTGTCTCTTATACTAACCCTGCTACAAGCAGAACCAGAGAAAGCAGCCCCAGTCCGTATTGGTAAGCCTTGTATTTGCAGCTCACACGAACACCAACTGGAAGATTCCGACGTTCCATCCACCCTAGTTGAGGGCGTGGAAGCAGAACAAAGCCAAGGAGAAATCCAGTCAAGAATCCACCAATGTGAGCGAAATTATCCACATGAGGCAATATTCCAACTGCTAAGTTGATGGCAACTATCAACAAAAGCGTCAAAAGTGCACAAACCTATGGGAAATATCAAAAGGACGATAAGTAGACATGTATAGTGCAATGTTCTGACTTCATCCTAAAGTTCCTAATAAAAACACCATCTGATCCTTTCTTTCAATTGAAAATAGAAAATTGGACACTGTAACCATTGTTTTAGAAACCATTGAGTGGCATTGCCCACCTTGTTGGTGTAAATTGACCAATTCGTAATAAGCTCCGAAAGCATAGCTCCAAGTAGGCCAAAGAGTGCTCCTGAAGCACCAACAGAGATGCTCCTCTGGATAAACAAAGAAGAAAGTATGCTCCCACCAACGCCAGACAGTAAGTATATAATTCCAATGTGCACTGCAAAAGAAAAGACTTTTAACTGAGTATATAATTGTATTTCAAGTTCAAAACTGGAAAGAGCATAACATATAACATACCAAAGCCACATTGCTGTTCAAGACGTATGCCAATTATTACAAGACTCAACATATTCGCGATGAGATGAACAACACCAGCATGTAACCAAATACACGTTATAAGCCTCCACCCTTGATGTTGACGGACCACTTTCTTCCATTCAAGACCACCCAGCCTCTCCAACCTTCAGCAATAACAAGATGCATAATTTACCAAGGCATTTAACCATCCTAATACAGGCAACCATATTTTAGGTATAAGTACTAGTAAACTTTGAGGGTCTTTCGGAAACAGTCTCTCTATCTCTGTAAGGTAATGGTAAGGTCTGCCTACATAAACCTTAAATGGCTAGACAACATTGATGTCTTGTCAAAGTTTTCCCTATTAAATAGGGTAGAAGTCTTTGCATGCATCAACTTGACGGCATACAAGTAACAGGTCCACATACAAGAGTAGGACAGGCATTCAGATAAGAGGTAGGAACTTTCAAGTGGTAACTCCCACCAAGAAATACACAAATTGGACCAAGTACCCACAATAAATCAATTAGAGAATTGTACAAGACTCTAGTGTCTATCCTTAGTGCCACTTATAGTATTCTCTAATGAAGATATCCAAAAGGAACTGCAGTTTACAAGATCAAATGAAATCTCTGAATCTGCTCTGTGTAGACCATAGGGATAGATTGCCAGTCACAGCAAAACAGTTGAACAATATGATGAATATTGAATCTATTTGTTTATTGCTGACTAGTTTGGGATTTAAGTATACAGCTAGGAATTGTATCTCCTATACTTAAACTCCAAAACACAAGAAACAGTAACTGAAACGAAGTACCAAATACAGCTAGGAGTTGTATCTCCTACACTTCAAATTTACTTGAACAAACAAGCATCCACCATAAAGACTCAACCTTTAACCCCAAATCATTTCAAGAACACATAAATATTCAAAAATTACAACATGGGGTATCTTAAAAGTTGTACTTACGTTGAAGAAGAAGGCCCAAAGAGAGGATTTTCCCTCAACGGCTGGAAAGAAAACCTTCCAAGAAACCCAGCGACACAATCCTCATCATGTCTGGGACAATTGTTGAAATACATGACAACAACAAACATAACAATATTAGCCACCACAAACAAAGGGATCAACCAAGAAATCCATGGTGTATCTCTGTCTTCCACAGCATACGAGGAAGCATGATTGCTTCCCCTGTTTTTTTCTCCTCTACTTTCTATATCTCCTCCTCTCATGGCAACTCTCTTCTTTTCTTCAAATTGTAACTCGAAAAAAAAGACACTTATAGTTATCTTTGAGCAAGTAACGGGGGTTTAATGGGGGGCAAGAACGTGGGAATGTGTAGAGAGAGAAACAGGGGAGTCGTTATTTTTGTTTCTGATGATTGATTCATCGTGGGATAATGGGATTAGTGCGTTTTAGTTTTGTGGTTTGTTGTTAATTGCTTGTAATAAAATGGGTGGGACACGAGACTTCATAGGATATGAGAGAACAAAAACTTTATTCAAGATTTTATGGAACCGGTTAGATATGGTTTTTGCCTTTTCATTACCTACTTTCTTAATTGCTATTATTGGAAATATTCCTTGGTTATAAGCTTTGGAGTTTATCTATTTTGTAAACAAATGTAGTTATTTCAAGAGTCCATTTGGAATTGTTGTTACAAAATTACTTATTTGAGAAACATTTTTATAAAATAATTTGTATTTGGTAAATTCGTTTGACAAGTTTTTGGATAATCTTATTCAAGAAGTATCTTTTTGAGCTAAATGACCAAAATGAAATAGAATTTTATTACGTTTGCACATGAAATATAGTTATATCATGATAATTATTAAGAAGAAAAAACCATACCTTAAAGTGAGAAAGCAATCTTGATTCAAAAAGCAACTAATTAATAATAGATATGACCTTATATTTTGGAGAACAGAGAAATATTATCTTTATTTATAGATGAAAGAGGTGTGCAGTACGATAAATTTGTTAAACGAATAAAAGATTTGAAGAAAAGGTTAAAAAAAATAAAATAATTTTTTTTGTTATTTTATTTTTTTGGATATATTTTACTATGTCAAAATTTACTGAAAGTTAGCAAATACTATATTCATGCATTGCACATTTTCAATTTTATTTAAAGAAAATGAGTGAAAATAAAATAATAATATAAATACCATTAAATAGTTTTATAATGTTGTTGACACCCAATTTTTACCCTCCACGGTGTCAAATTAGTCATCAAATTTTATTTTTTATTTTTAACGATTTTTAAACAATCTAAAAAAAAAAAA
>JAPFFP010098583.1:0-43511 GCA_026153255.1 Solanum medicagineum | reverse complement strand
CCATTTTGCTTTATTCCATCATATCCTAAAGCCAAAAAATAGTGAATCTTTGGCTCCATCCAAGATTGATGGAAAAAAAAATGTGCCTCAAAATGTCTAGAATTTTAAATTCCATACATCTCAATAACCATTTATTATTTTGAAAATTCGACTTCATATTCTTGTTGAAGGGATCAAAATTAGGTGAGTAAGGGTCTAAACTCAATTTTAAAGCAGCCGTATCAAAATTTGAAAATCCCAAATGTCGATTTCCAGAGAGGTTTTCGCATTGCCTCCGTGACGCGCCTTTGTGTTAAATCGAGACTATTTTTTTAGTTTGGTCCAAGACTTCTATTTCTTGGGCTAAGTGTTCACAAACATGTTTTTACCTGTACATTGCCAAATTTCACCATCATATCATCCTAAACATTTACCAATACTCACTCAAACACTTAGTCATATTTTTACTCCTCAAACTCAAGTCGCACACCCTCATTCCAAGCTATGGTTTTCCTTCAACGTTCTTCTTCACGCTTCAAGTTTCCATCTCCAATCTTCACCAAGTTCATCTCTAAGCTAAGGTATGTCAGTTTCTTTAAAGGGTTCCTTTTACCCATGATACCCAAGCCTCTTTTTACTCATATTGCATAATTTAAAGTTGATTTACAAATGAGTCTTGCATATTATGATATTCGCTGCACACTATGTTAAAGCTATGTAAAGTTTTGACAGTTTTTCTATGTTTTGAGCTATATATCTTTGATCTATTATAAGATTTGAGAAGTGGTTTTGATGTATATTGCTTAAGCGTTTTGCAAGATATTGATTGGTGGTTTTACAATGGATTTTCTTGCATGATTTCATCTCTATGTTTTATGGTTTTATACTAGCATTACATACCCTCTAAGTGTTTGATAAAATGTCCGGATGTGGTTTCTTGATGAGTTGAAGGTCCAAAGCATGAGATATTATATGATTGACTATATGATGATGAAATGAACTTATACATATGATAAATTCTATATAAAGTGTTGTATTAGACAATGCGCAGTTTGGGGAGACTAAGAACCCGGATAACTTAGATGGGGGTTCGTACTCACCAACATAGGGACGGGTTTGTACTTCTCCACCTGGTGATGGGGTGGCATCATCACTAACCTAGATGGGGGTTCATACTCATCAATCTAGGGAAGGGTTTCTACTTCTCAACCTAGGTGATAGGGCGTCATTATCAGTAACCTAGATTAGGGTTAGTACTCATCCACCTAAGTGATGAAGCGGCATCATCACTATCCTACCAAAGGGTTGTACATTTGAAAATATAGCTCAGTCTCTTCTACATATATGATATCCTATATGAGCATGAGTTACTTAAGCATATTTTACTTATACAATGATCATACATGTCATATCGCTATATTATGCCTATTGCTTATTGTTGGGCATTTTGATTATGAAGTATATCTCTTGTTGCATTGCATCCTATATACTTAGTACATTCAAACATACTAACGCATACTCTATGCCTACATGATGTCACCATTTAGGGACCGATGCCCAAGTTGATCATTTTCGTCCTCCAAGTGGCTAGTTCGGTGCTATTCAAGCTAGTTGGTGACTCCTCCACTTCTAGGACCTTAGTTTATGTTCTCTTGTTATATATTGATACACTCTTTCTTATGTTCCATTTGACTATACGGGTGTGTCCGGTTGCTTTGTCTTGGCCCCCTACTCTTATCTATGTATTAGAGGTGTTTGCTGGACATGTCATGTATCTATGCTAAGAGCCTTGACTCTATTGTTCTTGATGTCTATGATATGGAAATGTCTTCCCTTAGCCATGGTTTTCCTCATTTTTATCTCTTGATGCTTGTTTTATTTCTTCCGCTACCAAAGATGTATAATGATATTCTAAGAGGCTAGCTCATCCTTTCGAGTTCCCCTTGCACCGTGTCACATCTAGGCCCTAGGCTTGGGTCGTGACAAATTTTGTATCAAAGCACTAGGTTGATAGATCCTCATAGTCCAACACACCATGTCAATTAGAGTCCTATTCATGGTTGTGAAGCACGCCATGACTATGAATAGGAGGCTATGAGATGTTTTAGGAAATGTTTCCCTTCTTTAGGTTCTAAGTCGTGCTATAGAGTTGTGGTGAGTTTTCCCTAACAATTGTTCTTTGCTATGCTAGATCATGACAAACACTAGAGGATGACAGTCCTAAACTTAATCAAGGGGCCCAAGCCCCTCATGCTACTACCCTGGGAGCTAGGGTAAGAGACTTTATGAGGATGAATCCTCCGGTATTCTATGGGTCAAAGGTGGATGAAGATCCACAAGAGTATATTGATAAGGTCTACAAAATCTTGAATATCATGGGTGTTGGGCCAAGTGAAAAGGCGGAGTTCGTGGTGTACCAACTCAAAAAGATAGCTCAAATATGGTATGATCAGTGGAAGGTAAGAAGGGGATTGGTTATGTGGTGCTTTTGGAGGAGTTCAAATTGGCCTTCCTCAGTTGGTTTTTCCTACTTTAGCTTAGGAAGCTAAGTTGGTGGAGCTTACAAACTTGAAATAAGGTGCTATGAGTGTGAAGGAGTATGCCCTCAAGTTTAATAAACTTTCAAAGTATGCTCGTCATTTGGTGGCCGATCCTAGATCTAGGATGAACAAGTTTGTGATGGGGGTCTCCGACTTGGTAAGTGAAGAATGCCCGTCCACCATGCTAATTAGTGAGATGGAATTGTCTCGATTGACGACCTATGCTGAGCAAATGGAGGAGGAGAAATTGAGGAAAAGAAGGGGGGCATAAGGCCAAGAGGGCCCATCTTGGGTGCAGCTTCCTAAGGGGTGGCCAATTACATCAAGAACAAGTGTCTCATCATGCTACTAATAGGGGGCTTGCGAATGACCTCCCTATGCGTCAAGGTGTTTGTGTTATAGCTCCCATTGATATGTGTCCTACATATGGGAAGAGTCATAGAGGCCCATGTTTGAAGAGTTCTAATGCATGTTTCGATTGTGGAGAGCTTGGTCACAAAAGGGTGGATTGTCCAAGAAACTATGGTAAAGTCCGGGGTGCTAATGCAATTCTATTGGGGAGAGGTGGTCCTCAAGGTGTGCACCAAGGCAATATCAATTTTATGCTCTACATGGGAGACAAGGAGTTGGTGGAGTACCCGATGTTGTAACCGGTACACTGAAAATCTTTGACTTTAATGTGTATGCTTTGATTAATCTGGGTACCACTCTTTCCTTTGTAACCCATTTTGTTGCTAAAAAGTTTTGTGCTGACCCTAAGTTGTTGCATGAGCCATATGGAGTGTCTACTCCTATTGGTGCATCTATTATTGCTAGGAAAGTTTATAGAAATTGTCCCATTTGCATTTTGCATAAGTTGTTGCCTTGTGATCTTGTTAAATTAGATATAGTTGATTTTGATTTCATTCTTGGGATGGATTGGTTGCACACCTACTATGCTTCTATTGATTGTAGAAACCATAGGGTCAAGTTTCAATTTCCAAATATGTCCGTCCTTGCACGGGAGAGTCAAGATGTGGTGGTCAATAGTAGATTCATTTCTTGCATTAAAGCCCGTAAATTGATCTCTAAGGGGTGTGTTTACCATCTTGTGAGGGTTAAAGATATGGAGTCCAATGTCTCTTCCATAGAGTCGATTTCGGTTGTAAATGAGTTTCTTGATGTCTTCCCAAATGACCTTCCCGGTGTTCCTCCCCCAAGGGAGATAGATTTTTGCATAGATCTCCTTCCCAATACTCAACCTATCTCCATTTACCCTTAACGGACGGCCCGGCGGAGTTGAAGGAGTTAAAAGAGTAGTTGAAGGATTTGTTGGAAAAGGGATTTATTAGACCTAGTCAATCCCCTAGGGATGCCCTGGTGTTGTTTGTGAAAAAGAAGGATGGGTAACTTAGAATGTGTATTGATTACCAGCAACACAATAGGGTCACTATAAAGAATAGATATTCTTTTCCAAGAATTGATGACTTGTTTGACCAATTGCAAGGGGCTAGCTTCTTCTCTAAGATTTATCTTTGGTCCGGGTATCATCTAGTGAGGGTGAGGAAGTGTGATATTCCCAAGATGGTCTTCTGGACTAGATATGGGCATTATGAGTTTGTTGTCATGTCGTATGGGTTGACTGATGCACCGGCCATCTTCATGGACTTAATGAATAGGGTCTTTAAACTATACCTTGATTCCTTTGTTGTGGTCTTCATTGATGATATTTTGATCTAATCACATAGTAGGAGGAGCATATGGGTCATTTGAGGGTTGTGTTTCAAAGATTGAGGGAGGAGAGATTGCATGCTAAATATGATAAGTGTGAATTTTGGTTGAAGAACGCTGCATTCTTGGGTCATCTGGTGTCGAGGGATTGTATAAAAGTGGATCCTAAGAAAACTGATATGATTAGGAATTGGCCTAGACCATTGACCCTGTTGGATATTAGGAGCTTCTTGGGCCTTGTGGATTACTACAGAAGATTTGTAAATGGGTTCTCCTCCATTGCTCCCCCCATGACAAAACTAACTCAAAAGAAGGTTAAGTTTGTGTGGACCGATGAATGTGAGCGAAGCTTCCAAACATTGAAGGATAGGTTTGTGTTCGCTCCTATATTGTCACTATCGGATGGGCTTGAGGGTTTTGCTATGTATTGCGATGCATCTAGAGTTGGTTTGGGTTGTATACTAATGAAAAATGGTAAGGTCATAGCCTACAGTTCTAGACAACTCAAACTGCATGAAAGAAACTATCCTACCGATGATCTTGAATTGGCCGCTGTGGTGTTTGCATTAAAGATTTGGCGTCATTATTTGTATGGGGTGAATGTTAATGTATTCACTAATCATAAGAGCCTCCAATATGTCTTCACTCAAAAAGATCTCAACTTGAGAAAAGAAGGTGGCTAGAACTTCTCAAAGACTATGACATGAGTGTGCATTATCATCCGGACAAGGCAAATGTGGTTGCGGATGTGTTGAGTAGGGTGTCTATGGGTAGCCTAGCCCATGTTGATGGTGGTGATAGGGAGATGGCTAGAGTGGTGCATAGAATGGCTAGATTGGGTGTTAGGTTAGAAGAAGGGGCAGATGGTGACCTTAGGTACCAAGGTACATTGTACGTTCCTTGTGTTGCTGGTTTGAGGGAGATGATCCTTGATGAGGCCTATAATTCTTCTTATTCTATTCACCCCGGTTCCACCAAAATGTATAGAGACTTGAGGGATATGTATTGATGGGGAGGCATGAAGAGGCACATTGCAAAATTCATTTTCGGTTGCCATAGTTGTTAATAAGTCAAAGCCGAATATCAAAGGCCGGGTGACCTAACCCAAGATATATAGATTCCCACTTGGAAGTGGGAGGTGATTAATATGGATTTTGTGGTTGGGTTGACCAAGACTAGGGAAGGATTTGATTCCATTTGGCTGGTGGTTGATAGGATGACGAAATGGGCTCAATTTCTACCAGTTAAAACCACCTGTGGGGCTGAAAAGTACGCAAGGTTGTAAATCCATGAGTTGGTGAGGCTGTATGGGGTTCCTTTGTCCATGATATCAGATCATTGTTCACAATTCACTTCACACCTTTGGTGGTCTTTTCAAAGGGGTCTTGGTACGACCTTCCACCCTCAAACGGATTGCCAAGCCGAGAGGACAATTCAAACCCTTGAAGATATGCTTAGGGCATGTGTGCTGGAGTTGAGGGGTAATTGGGATGACCATCTCCCTTTGATTGAGTTTGCCTACAACAATAGCTATCACTCTAGTATTGGTATGGCTCTTTTTGAGGCTCTTTACGGGAGACGTTGTAGATCCCCAGTTGGTTTGTTTGAGATTTGAGAGGTGGACTTACTGAGCCCGGATCTGGTTATTGAGGCTCTTGAGAAGGTTAATATGATTAGGGAAAGGTTAAGAACAGGCCAAAGTACTCAAAAATCTTATGCTGATGTGAGAAAAAGAGACCTTGAATTCAAAGTAGGTGATTGGGTTCATTGGAAAGTTTCTCCGATGAAAGGTGTGGTTAATTTTGGTAAAAAGGGGAAGTTAAGTCCAAGGTATGTTGGTCCTCATGAGGTGATAAAGAGTATTGGCAAGGTTGGTTATGAGTTGAAGTTGCCTAGTGAAATGAATTTGGTACATCCAGTGTTCCATGTCTCTATGTTGAGAAAATGTGTTGGTGATCCTAATGCTATTGTGCCTCTTGATGTTGTGGGTGTTGTTAAGGATAACTTGACTTATGAGGAGGTTCTGGTTTAGATCTTAGATAGGCAAGTGAACAGATTGAGGAACAAGGAGGTAGTATCTGTTAATGTCCTTTGGAGGAACCAATAAATCGAAAGTTCTACTTGGGAGGCTGAAACAAACATGTAAAAGTGGTATATTTATCTCTTCCACCCCACTCAAGCCTAAGATAACAATTCCAAGTCCCCTATGTGATTTCAATTCTTATATTTCAACCCTTATGTCATTCATATGCATTCATGTTTGAGTTGGCAAGTTTATGATGATTTTACACTATTGTTGAGACTTTGAAAATGGTGTTTTAAATGTAATGTTGCATTTTAATTGGGTATGGTTTGTTATGATCATTCTTGTCTTGTATGTATCTTTTACATTTAGGGATGAATGTTTCCAAGGGGGAGATATTGAAATGACCCCAAAAAGTGCCCAAAAACGTGCCTTGGAATGCCCAGAATTTTAAATTCCATATATCTTAATATCTGTTAATTATTTCAAAAACTTGACTTCATATTCACGTTCGGGGGGTCAAAATTAGGTGAAGAAGGGTCTAACCCAGATTTTAGAGCAATTATATCAAAATTTGAAAATCCCAAATGTCGATTTCCAGAGAGGTTTTCGCATCGCCTCCATGATGTGCCTCTGTGTTAAATTGGGACTGTTTTTTTAGTTCGGTCCAAGACTTCTAAGTTTTGGGCCTAAGTGTTCCCAAACGTATTTTTACTTAGAAAATTTCACCCTAAGATCATCCTACACATTTTTCAATACTCAGTCAAATACTTAGACATATTTTCACTCCCCAAAATCACGTCCCACACCCTCATCCCAAGCTAAGGGTTTTCTTCAAGGTTCTTCTTGAAGCTTCAAGTCTACATCTCCAATTTCACCAAGTTCATCTCTAAACTAAGGTATATGGGTTTCTTTCATGGGTTCTTTTCATCCATGATAACCAAGCCTCCTTTTACTCAAATTGCATGATTTAAAGTTGATTTACAAATGGGTCTTGCATATTATGAAATTCACTACAGACTATGTTAAAGATATGTAAAGTTGTGACTGTTTTCCTATGTTTTGAGGTATAAATCTTTGATCTATTGTAAGGTTTGAGAAGGGGTTCTTATTTATATTGCTTGAGGGTGTTGCGAGGTGTTGATTGATAGTTTTAGAATGGATGTTGTTGCATGATTTCATCTCTATATTTCATGGTTTATACTAGCATTACACACCCTCTAAGTGTGATAAAATGTCCAGATCTGGTTTCTTGAGGAGTTGAAGGTCCAAAGCATGAGATATGATATGATTGACTATATGATACTTAAATGAGCTTATGTATATGATAAATTTTATATAAAGTGTAACATTAGACCATGCCTTATTCGGGGGGACTAAGAACCCGAATAACCTAGATGGGGGTTCGTACTCATCAACCTAGGGAAGGGTTTGTACTTCTCCACCTAGTGATGGGGTGGCATCCTCACTAACCTAGATGGGTTTTATACTCATCAACCTAGGGAAGTGTTTCTACTTCTCCCCCTATGTGATGGGGCAGCATTGTCACCAACCTAGATGAGGGTTAGTACTCATCCACCTAAGTGATGGTGTTGCATCATCACTAACCTACCTAAGGGTTGTACATTTGAAAATCTAGCTTGGTCTCTTCTACACATATGATATCCTATATGAGCATGAGTTACTTAAGCATGTTTTACTTAGACATTGATCATACATGTCATATCGCTATATTATGCCTATTGCTTATTGTTATGCATTTTGATTATGAAGTCTATCTCTTGTTACATTGCATCCTACATACTTAGTATATTCAAACGTACTAACGCATACTCTATGCCTACGTGATGTCACCATTTAGGGACTGGTGCCTAGGTTGATCATCTACCTCCTTCACGTGGCTAGTTCGGTGCTAGTCAAGCTAGTTACTGAGTCCTCCACTTCGGGGACCTTAGTCTATGTTCTCTTTTTATGTATTGAGACACTCTTTTTTATGTTCCATTAGACTATGAGATTGATCCCAGTTGCTTTGTCTTGGCCCCCCGCTCTTATCTATGTATTAGAGGTCTTTTTTGGACATGTTATGTATCTGTACTAAGGGCCATGACTCTATTGTTCTTGATGTCTATGGTATGGAAGTGTTTTCCCTTACCCCGGTTTTCCCCACTTTTATCTCTTGATGCTTGTTTTATTATTTCAGTGACCAAAGATGTGTAATGATGTTCTAAGAGGCTTGCTTGCGGTCCCTTCGAGTGCCCCTTGCACCATGTCACATATAGGCCCTAGGGTTGGGTCGTGGAAACCCAAAATCCTTAGACCGAACAAGAGAACTTGGCAAAAAAATACACAAAAGGCGCACCCTAGCCGCGTCGCTCCAGGGATCCGGAAACCTCTCTAGACATTGCAACTTTGGATCTTCGAATCTTTATACGATTTCTCTAAAATCGGGCATAGACCCATTCCCCACTCAATTTTGCTCCCTGATCAAGAATATGAACTTGAATTTTTGATATCACACACGGATTTTAAGACATATGAAAATTATAATTTTGGCACTTCCATGGCTAATTTTTGGGCACTTTTTGGGGTCATTTCATTGTTTTTCTTGAAACAATATTTTTCAAATTTTTTTCTAACAAACGATGGAAAATAAAAAAAGTTGATAAAATATTCTTCTTTATACCAAATGCAAACTTAAACGAATTAAAAATGAATAATGCATTTTCTTAGGTGCACAGAATACTAAGTTAGTATTGGGGACCAACTTGGAATTGCACAAATACAATTAAAGATAGTCCAGGACTAGAATGAAAAAACTCATTGTGGATATTTTGGAATCGCACAAAAACACATTTTGGAATTTCACAAAATGCATTTTAGAATTGCAAGAAACGCCTTTTGGAATTGCACAAAACTTATTTTAGAATTGCACAAAACTCAATACTCTATTTGGGGATATTTTTGTGATGCAGATCTAGCCTTCAACTGCTCCTTCATCAGCTTATTGTTGTGTTTGTAGACCCACTATTGAGAAATACTAGAAATGTGATAAACAAAAAGAATTCTCAGGGCATCCGAATGAGGTGAATTTGGAATCGAACCTAGACTTCAACCCGTCAATATTCCATCATCAGCTTTTTGTTGTGTTTATAGACCTACTATTGGTTTCCCTAAAGGAAAATAAACACAATCCTAAAATTAATAGAAAACCTTTCATAAATTCAAGAAAAACCATTTAAATTGAGTAGAATGCACCTAGCTTGCCAATTCAAGATCCAATCAAAAGTAGAGTTGTTCAGCATATCCCTCTATTGCGAAAGAAAAATGTTATCCTTCATACAGGAGATCGATTGGGAGTTTACTACTAATAAGGTACACTTCCATGAATTACATAGATATAATAGAAACAAGAAAGGCATTTACCAATTACCTTGCTTCTTGATGCAACACGCTTTTTAGCATGAAAGGTCTTTTGATTCTTGAAACAACTATATGAAGAAGAATTAATCAATCAAATAAACAATTTATAGTAATTAATATTAGCTCTTTCATTGTCAATCAAGTCTAGAGAAAACCCCATTGTACCAATTTCCAAGGCCAAACAGACTCATGATGAATTTAGTGATTTTTATGAAAATGTTTTGTGTATATTTAAGAGGAAGAGAAGGTGAGGCATAGACAAAGTGCCTTTGGCTATATATGAATTGCCAGCTCCAAGCTTACCTGGCTCTATGCATTTTTCTCATTTCTCAATTTTTACACCTTTGTAGCACCTTTGTACTAGTGCATTAAGCTTACTTGGCACAATACAATTTATTTCAACTTTGTTTTACTAATATTCTTAATCCCACGAACAAATATTGATTAACTCTCAAGTAATTGCTCTATTTTATGAGATTTAATTTTTTGGGAAGGGTATTCCACTACATGTGGGCAGTTCTTGGGATAGTAGTAGCTTATTATCTTTGGCTTATTTATATTATTAGACTGTTATCTTCGACTTTTCTAGTTATGGATAAGTTGTTTAGGTTTTGGGATGATTCATCTTGCTGGATAAGGTGAGTGCCATCACACCCGGATTTCAAGTCATGACACTCAGAGGATGTTTAACCCCTTTCCTTTAGGATAATTAGAACTCTTACCTAGAGCTCATATAAGTTAAGTACACCATTAATTTGTAGATTAATTTAGCATTACTTTAGCAAAATAGGCATATTAATTTAGCTTAAAAATAATTAAGTAGCGACTCCTTAAGTTAAATAATTTAGGAATCACAAATATGTTCTACATCGTTTGACGCCAAGTTAAAATGGGGTATAACACCCATATGCCTAGAAGGTACATCTATGCATAATTAGGGTATGTATATGTTTAGGGATATAAGAGCTAGTCACAATGACACAACATCACAATTGGTATGGCATACAGTGTCACTCAGGGTCTCACACCGCTAACTATCACTTGAGGTACAACGTACCCCCTTCCAAGAATAAGTCAGTCAGGGCCAACAGTTTAACAATCATAGGGAATGCCATCCCAAGAATAATCAACTTAGTCATGGGAGCCTCAAGAACAATCAACTGAAACTCCACCCCAGGAATAATCAATTCTATCTTGGGAAGCTCAGAAATAATCAACTGAAACACAAACCTGGGGACAATCATCTAGGACTTGGCCCTTGGATGCATAATCCATCACCTGGACATTCGGGCATAGTCACCGTAGACTCAGACCCGGGGAGCATCTCCCAAGTCTCAGTCACATGGATGTGGCCACCAGAGACTCAAGTCATAGGAATAGCCACCAGGTATCCAAGTCATAAAAATAATCCACTATCATTTGGTCTCTCAGGATTTGTATGTCTCCAGTCAAATTATGTGTATCTATAGGAAAGTTGGTCTTGAATAATGCAAAGCTAGGGCAACACAAGCCCAAGACTATGCCAAGGCCAATAAAAATGTAGATAACCAGCAGTATCTCAAGTATTTAGAAATATGATAAATAATCTAGCTGACAAGTAATGTCGAGACACTGAAACAATATCCCAACAACCACATATGTCTAGCTAAATTCCAAGGTATAGCATGCATATTACAAAAGTGTTGCAACCCCATCATCAAGTTACAAGAAGCCCATCATATCAAGATAAGCGCAACCGTAACATCATAGAGTTAAGTCAGGGTATAGCAATTAATCATCCTTCTAGAACATAACATATATCCTGTAGCAAACAAATCAATTAGGTACACAAGCAACAGAATAAACAACGTATCAATAGAGATAGGATAAGATCGTGTCTAATCGTTATAGGTTTATCATTGTCACGACTCAAGCCTAGGGCCTAGATGTGACATGGCGAGTGAGAACCCGAAGGGACCCAAAAAAGCCTCTTAGCATATCAATCACACATCCTTAGTTGTAGAAGCAAAGTAAACCACTACAAGAGATAGTATAAAAGGAAAGAAGAACTAAGGGATGTTTTTGATAATCATACAAACATAAAAAGTCAAGCTTATAGCATAATTACATCATAATATTCCAACAACTCCTCTAAACATAGAATGGAGCGGGGGCCAAGACACTCTCCGGGTTCACCCTCATAATGTCAAATGTTTAACATCAAGAAGTCTTAGAAATAGCAAGAGAACGTAGATAGTATCCTCGAACTTGAGGACTCACCAAGCTTATCTTCGAATAATCTCACTAGCTACATGGAGGATGATCAAGTGGAGCTCCGGTCCCTACATGGTGATATCATGTTTGCATAACGTATGCATTAGTACGTTTGAATGTACTAAGTATGTAGGGTGCAATGCAACAAGATATAAGCCAATATAGTAAAAATGCATGGTAATAGGCAACATATAAGCATAATCTTAATGTGGCATGCATGATCAATGCTTGAAGTAAAACATGCTTGTGAATCATTCAACTTGCATACAACATAATACATGTGTGGGAAGAGACCTTAACTGACAAAGAATAAGACCAAGTGTGCTACAACTTGGAATCTCGACGATTGCCCCTCATCGGTAAAGAGGCGGTCTACATGCCAAGGTAAACCATACTTCACCTTATGGGAGCTTGTCCCATTTTGGAGAAGTACCCCCCTTACGGGAACCTATCCTATTTTGACGTAGATTTCATGATAAAGTGCACTAAATGGTTCCACTAGTATAGCAAGTGTATAACATAATCTTATGTTGGCACATAGTCTGAGGAAAGGAGTATGGACCCTTGAAGATATTCCACGCCGACATCTAATCCATCAGTGCTAAGTCTAATCCCATGGAATACTTGTAATAATCAAAAATTTAATAACTTGTAATAAACATGGAATCATTATATAAGTAGCTCTTAAACATACTTGGCCTAAAATGATGAGCCTAACTTGAAATATGAGAATAGGTCATAATCATACATGTACCCCTTGCATTAACAGAAATGGCTCACAAGAGGTAGATCTTGAAAATAGGGATTAAATTCATACTTGCATAATCATAGATAATTTCATGAATTCATAGCATACTTGGTAGCCCATATTTATCATGAAGTCACTTGACTTGTAAAACATGTAAATAACTTGAGAATTCTTGACTTGGCATTTCATTGAACACTTGGTGGGCACATATGAGAATATGTTTAAATAATGCAAAATGCAAGAGTATAGATCATGAAATAGTGAAATCAATGCATCTGAAAGTCATGTAAATCAGCCCACAAACATCATGTAACTTGTAGATCATATCAGAACTTCACAATAGTTCGTCAATTTCATAGCTTGAATCATGTATAGTCTCAATAGACAAATATCAATCCATAGTATAAGCTTAAAATAGATAGTCATACATAATAAATCAACATTCATAAAACTCCAACATAATTTATACTCATAATCCATAATAGAAGATACCCATAGATAATACAACTTGTTAATATGAAATTTTCATAAAAGTGGAGATTGGGCTCCATAGGTGAAAGGACCCAATGGATGAAACCCATATACAAATATTAGGGGATTCCTTGGTGTAGACTTGAAGAGAATCTTGAAGCTTGAATAGATGTACCACCTTGTAACTCCATGATCTTATGTATCCATGTTTCAAGCCTCATATGGTTAGGTTGGGAGTGTATTAGGGTCATGGGAGACTTCTAGTACTTAGACGAGTTCAAGACTTCCTTATGAATTAAGACTTGGGTGTTGGTTTGTGCCAAGATCAACTTCACACAAGCAAAACTGTTAGCACACTTGGAACTGGATGACCTATGACATGTCAAATGAAACCCCTTTGAGTTAGCTTTCCAACGCATTTAGTTTCACCTCATTTCGACTTCGGATGAAGGAGTTATGGCCATGTTCGTGAGACCCTCTTGTGAAGTGAAACCACACGGGCACCTTGATGTGTAGTGGGGCATTAGACGGGCCCTCTGGGTTTACTTGAGTTGGAAAAGGCCTTTTTTGTCCTAAGAGATATGGCACATCTAGTGGCATAGGCTGTGTGGCTTGCCACTGATCATGTGGTTAGCCGTGGGAGTGTGCAAGTGAGGCAAGGTTGGCATGAGGGGGAAGTTTTTGACTAAGTTTAGTGCCATGACCATCTTCACGGGATGTGGCAAGCTTGAAGACCTATCTATCCTGATATGGAGTCACCTGGAAATATGTTTCTCACCAAGTGTAACTCCACGGGCCACTACACAGATCGTGTAGCATCACACGGCCTTTGGAGCCTCCCGTCAAAGTGATGAAACGTGATTTTTCCAAAGAATCCCAACTTCCATGTTTTGACCAAGTCTCACCTCCTGGACACTCCACACGACCCATGGAGTGCCACAAGACCCGTATAGGCCTCAATGAGGCATTATTATGCCATTTTTTTTCTATCCGTTCACTAATGTCGTTTTCATGAACTTAAATCATTCTAATGACCTTCTTAGACTTCCAATGCTATGTTAGCCTCCCCAAAAGACTTAAATACAATTCCAAAGGATCATAAATACATTACTCTCAATTTGAATATACTCTCAAATCCTCTCAAAAGCCTCTACCAAGACACTATTACAAATTCAAGGAAACTCAAGAACAAGTTTGGCTTTCAAGACTCCATTCCAACCTTTCATTCTTTCCCAACTCAATTTCAAGAGACTCAAGGTGTAAGGTATGTGGGTTTCAACCATTGGTTCTTTCACCCATGGTGCGTAACATCCATATTTACATAAAATGTATGATTTTAAGATGATTTACTTGTGGGTCTTACTTATTATGAATGTAACTATGAACCATGTTAGGGTTTCATAAAAAATGTGATTGTTTAAGCATGTTTTGAGATATGAATCTATGATCTATTTTAAGATTTGATGGAGAGTTTTGATGTATCTTGCATGAGGGTATTACCAAGTGTTGGTGGGTAATTTCACATTAAGTTTTCTTGCATGATTTTACTCTTGAATTGCATGAACTTACACTAGCATTACACACCTGCCAAGTGTTTGATAAAATATCTGTTTTTGGATTCTTGAACTATATATGATCTATTGCATGACCTATGACTTGAATGACTTTATGATGATGAAAGGAAGGTATATAGGTGTTGCTTTCATGGAAACTATCTATAGTGTTGTGAGTTGACCATACCTAGTTGAGGAAGGGTAAATTGCCTCAACCATCTTGATGGGGGGTGGTATGCCCATTAACCAGTTGAGGGGTTGATACCTCAATCAATTTGGATGAGGGGTGGTCATTCCCATCAACCGATTAGGGGTTGATTCTTCAATTTATTGGGGCGGGTCTGGTCATGCGGTCAACTAATTGAGGGGTTGATACCCCAATCACCATGGATGGTAGGGTGTAACAACCATCAACTAATTGAGGGGTTGATTCCTCAATCACTTCCAAGGGGTGGTCTACCTTGGATTTCAAGTACTAAGTTTGCTTGATTTATGATGATGGTCTCTTCCTAGACATGTAATATGTTCTAGATAAACATAATTTACTTCAAACATCATTCATACATGTCATATTGTTATTATGCTATCCATTGCTTATGATATTGCATTTTTCCTATGTTGCCTATCTCTTCTTACATTGCGTCCTACGTACTTAGTACATTCAAACATACTAATGCATACTCTATGCCTATATGATGTTACCATGTAGGAAAGGGAGCCCCACTTGATCTTCCTCCTCCCCCATGTAGCTAATATGATTTATATCAAGCAAGTTGGTGAGTCCTTAACTCTGAGGACATACTTTTCTTGATTTATGTCATGTATTGACTCTTCTTATGTTGGAAACTTATAACCATGAGGTGAGCCCGTAGATTTTCTTGGCCCCCTCTCCTATCTGTGTATTAGAGGTGTTGTTGGAACTTTATGACATGTTAATGCTATACTATTTGCCTGATATGTTTCTATGGTATCAAAAATGTCCCTTCACCCCATATTCCCCTTTTTCTATCTATTATTGATGTATAATTGCTTCTGTGACCAAGGATGTGTAATGATATGCTAAGAGGCTTGTTTGGGTTTCTTTCGGGATCCCCATTCGCGTGTCACGTCTAGGCTCTAGGCTTGGGTAGTGACAAACTTGGTATTAGTGCACAAGGTTGTTAAAATTCCTCAGCATATAACACACTGTGTTGATTAGAGTCTTATTCGTGGTTGTGTTGTGCACCACAAATATTAGTAAGAGGCTATGAGACATTTTAAGAAATGTTTCCCTTCTTCTTGATCTATGTCATGCTTTAGAAGTTAGGTAAGGTTTCTTGTCTAATGAATGTTCTTTTCCATTTTTATATTATGCCTAACACAAGAGGAAGAAGAGCCCGTACACTGAGGAACAACCGGCCCATGGAGAGCTCCGGGTTGCTCTCACTTTGCTAGCTCAAGCCATATCTAATCAATTCAATCAAGGGGCCCAAGTCCTTCATGCTCCTACTCCATTAGCTCGGATGAGGGACTTTATGAGGATGAATCCACCAGAGTTCTATGGGTCTAAAGTGGATGAGGACCGATGAAGTGTACAAAGGGTTATCTATTATAGGTGCGAGGTCGAGAGGGAGTTGGCGGCTTACCAACTCAAAGGGGTGGCCTAAATATGGTATACTTAATGGAAGGAGGAGAAAGGGAACAATGATGTGATCCTTTGGGAGGAGTTTAAGGTGGCATTTATCAACTGGTTCTTCCCTCTTGACCTTAGGGAGGCCAAAATAGTGGAGTTCATGAATTTTAAGTAAGGATCTATGAGTGTGAGGGAGTATGCCCTCATGTTCAACCAACTCTCAAAATATGCTGCACATTTGGTCGCCGACCTAAGGTCTATAATGAACAAGTTCATGATGGGTGTATTCGATTTGGTAAATAAGGAATTTTGGGCCGCTATGTTGATTAGTGACATGGATTAATCTTGCTTAGTGACATTGGAAGAACAATTAGAGGGGGGAAAGTTGAGAAAGAGCAGAAGTCATGAGGCCAAAAGGGCCCATTATGATGATAAGTTCCAAAGTCCCAAGGGTGGCCTGTTTCACCAAGGACAAGGGTCTTCTCATGCTCCTAACGGAATGTTTACAAATGACTACACTCGGGTCTAAGGTGATGATGGTGTAGTGCCTAATGCTATGTATCCAAAGTGTGGTAGGGGTCATGGTGGCCCATGTTTGAAGGATACCAATGCTTGTTTTGGTTGTGATGAAATGGGACATAAGGTGATCGATTGTCCACGTAATCGCAACAAGGGTAAGGATGTTCGTCCTTAAGGCTGAGGTGCTAACGCGGTTCTTGTGGGGAGAGGAGGCTAACAAGGTGGTGCTCGAAGGCACAATCGGTTCTATACTCTTCATGGAAGGCAAGGGGTTGATGAGGTTCCCCATGTCATCACTGGTGCTTAAAAGCTTTTGATTTTGATATGTATGCATTGACTGATCAGGGTGTCACTTTTCTTTTGTTACCCCTTTTGTTGCCAAAACATTCCATGTTAAACTTGAGTTGTTGTGTGAGACATATGAGATGTCTACTCCCATTGGTGCATCTATTGTTGCTATTAGGGTCAATAAAAAATTGTCCTGTTTGTATTTTGCATAAAGTCTTGCTATGTGACTTAGTTGAGTAGGATGTGTTAGATTTTGACATTATTCTTAGAATGGATTGTTTGCATGCATACTACACCTCTATTAATTGTAGAACTCGTAAGGTCAAATTCCAATTCCCCAATGAACCTGTCCTTGAGTGGGTGAGTCATGATGTGGTGGTCAAGGGTAGGTCTATTTCTTGCATGAAAGCCTAAAGGTTGATCTCTAAGGGATATCTTCATTATCTTGTGAGCGTTAGGGGTGTGGAATCTAAAGTCTTTCCTATAGAATCGGTTCCGGTGATTAGTAAGTTCCTACATGTCTTCCCAAATGACATTCCCAGTGTTCCTCCAGAAAGGGAAATTGATTTTGGCATAGATCTCCTTCTCGACACTCAACCTATTTCTATTCCTCCTTATCATATGGCCCTGGCAGAGTTGAAGGAGCTGAAAGAGAAATTAATGGATTTGTTGGAAAAGAGTTTTATTAGGCCTAACCAATCACCTTGGGGTGCACCGATGTTGTTTTTGAAGAAGAAGGATAGTTATCTTAGAATGTGTATTGATAACCAGCAATTTAATAGAGTCACCATCAAGAATAAGTATCCTCTACCAAGGATTGATGATTTATTTTACCTACTTCAAAGGGATAGTCACTTTTCTAAGATTGATCTTCAGTCTAGGTAACACCAAGTGAAGGTGAGGGAGTGTGTCATTCCTAATAAGACATTCTAGACTAGCTATGGGCAATATAAATCCGTGGTTATGTCTTTTGGGTTGACCAATGCACCAACTATCATCACAGATCTAACGTAAAAGGTCTTCAAACCCTATGTTGATTTTTTTGTTGTGGTCATCATTGATGATATTTTGATCTTTTCCCATAGTGAGGAGGAGCATCTAAGTCATTTGAGGGTGGTGCTACAAAGGTTGCAGGAAGCTGTATGCCAAGTATGACAAATGTGAGTTTTGGTTGCAAGAGGTTGCCTTTCTAGGACATGTGGTGTCTGGGGATGGTTTTAAGGTGGATCCTAAAAAGAGGAAATTATTAGAAATTGGCTTAGACCTTTGACCCCATCAGATATTAGAAGCTTATTGGGCTTAGCAAGTTATTACCCTAGATCGTGAATGGGTTCTCTTCAACTACTTCTCCAATGACTAAGCTGACTCAAAAGAAGGCTAAATTTGTGTGGATCGATAGTGTGAAAAGTGTTTCCAAACTTTGAAGAATAAGCATATCTCCACTCCCATCTTGTTGTTACCAAAAGCGTTGGAAGGGTTTGTTATGTATTGTGATGCCTACCTAATTGGTTTAGGTTATATTTGATGCAAAATGGTAAGGTGATAACCTATGCTTCTAGAAAACTCAAGGTGCATGAAACGAACTACCTTACCCAGGATCTTGAATTGGCCACCGTGGTATTTGCTTTGAAAATTTGGCATCATTATTTGTATGGGATGCATGTTGATATGTTTACCAATCATAAGAGTCTGCAATATATGGTCACCCAAAAAGACCTCAACTTGAGCTAACGAAGGTGGTTAGAGCTTCTTAAGGATTATGATATGAGTGTGCATTATCACCCCGATAAGGATAATGTTGTGGTTGATGCTTTGAGTAGGGTGTATATGGGTTTCCTTGCATATGTTGGGGATGAGATCAAAGAGGTGGCTAGAGAGGTCCATTGGTTGGCTAGATTGGGACTTAGGTTGGAGGAGGTTGATCATGGTGGAGTAGTGGTGGTTGATGGTTCCAAATCTTCGTTGATTGAGGAGGTGAAGGCAAAGCAAGATCTTGACCTCGCCTTATTAGAGTTGAAGGCTTTGGTGAGAGAGGGTAAGATGGAGCTGTTCTCCCAAAGGGGAGATGGTGCTTTTAGGTATAAAGGTAGGTTGTGTGTGCCTAGTGTTGATGGCTTGAGGGAGAAGATTCTTGATGAGGCTCATAATTCTTCCTATTCCATTGACCCCAGTTGTACAAAGATGTATAGGGATTTGAGAGAGGTGTATTGGTGGCGAGGTATGAAGAAAGACATTGCTAAGTTTGTGTCTAGGTTCTATAATTTCTAACAAGTCAAAGCCGAACAACAAAGGTTGGGTGGCCTAACCCAAGACATAGAGATTCCTACTTGGAAGTGGGAAGAAATTAACTTGGATTTGTGGTTGGTTACCTAAGAATAGAAAGGGTATTGATTCGATTTGGCTTATGGTTGATAGGATAACAAAGTCAGCTGATTTCCTACCGATTAATACTATATATGGTGCCGAAGACAATGCTAAATTATACATCCTTGAGTCGGTGAGGTTACACGGGGTGCCCTTGTCTATCATATCGGATCATGGTGCTCAATTTACTTCACACTTTTGGAGGTCCTTTCAAATAGGTATTGGTACCAAGGTTAAGCTTAGTACGACCTTTCACCATCAAACGGATGGACAAGTTGAAAGAACTATCCAAACCCTTGAGAACATGATTAAGGCTTGTGTATTGGAGTTTAAGGGTTGTTAGGATGATCATCTTCCGATGATTGAATTTTCTTATAATAATAGCTATCATGCAAGCATTGGTATGGCTCCTTTTGAGACTCTTTATGGAAGGCGTTGTAGGTCGCCGGTTGGATGGTTTGAGGTAGGGGAGATGGCCTTGTTAGGTCCGGATTTTGTTATGGAGGCCATGGAGAATATGAGGGTGATTAGGGGGATAGTGAAAACCATCCAAAGTCGACAAAATTCCTATGCTAATGTGAGGAGAAGAGATCTTGAATTCAAAGTTGGTGATTAGATCTATTTGAAGGTCTCAACCATGAAGGGTGTGGTCCAGTTTTAAAAAAAAGGGCAAGTTAAGCCTTAGATTTGTGGGTCCCTGTAGAGTGTTGAGAAGGATTGACAAGGTGGCCTATGAGTTGGAATTTCCCAATGACATGCATATCATTCATCTGGTTTTCCATGTATCTATGTTGAGGAAGTGTGTGGGTGACCCAAGTACTATTGCGCCTCTTGATGTTGTGGGGGTTATTGAAGATAATTTGACTTATGGGGCGGTTCTGGTAGAAATCTTGGATAGGCAAGCGAAGAGGTTGAGGAACAAAGAGGTAGCTTCCGTCAAGGTTCTTTAGAGAAACCAACATGCTTAAAGTTCCACATGGGAAACCTAGGTGGACATGCAAAATCTATATCCCTATCTTTTCCATTCTTCTCGAGCCTAAGGTACTAAACTATGTCCCTTATATGATTTCAAGTCTTATGTTTCGGCCCTTATGTCACTTGCATGCATTCATGTTCATGTTGACAACGTCATGGTCATTTTGATATTCATGTTAAAACTTTTTGAAAATAATATTTAAGTGCATTTGTTGCATCCACTGTGTGTTAAAAATATTCATGATTGCTTTCCTTGTGTACATTTCTTTGACATTCGGGGACGAATGTTCCCCAAGGGGGAGATATTGTGACACTCTATAACTCCATCCTCTTATGTATCTATGTTTCAAACATCATTTGGTTAGGTTAGGAGTGTATTACAGTTGTTGGAGACTTCTAGTACTTAGACAAGTTCAAGACTTATGAATTGAGTTTTGGGTGTTGGTTTGTGCCAAGGTCAACTTTAAATGAGAAAAATTTTTAGCACTCTTGGAACTGGATGACCCACGACATTTCAAATGAAATCCATTTGAGTTAGCTTTCCAATGCACTTGGTTTCACCTCATTTCGAGTTCAGATGAAGGAGTTATGACCATTTTCGTCAGACCCTCCCGTGGAGAGAAACCACACAGGCATCTTGATGGGCGGTGGGGCACTGGATGTGCTGTTTGGGTTATCTTGACTAGGAAAAAGCCATTTTTGGTTTAAGAGATGTGGCACGACAAGTGGCACAGGCTGTTTGGCTTGCCACTGACCATGTGGCTAGACGTAGGAGTGTGCAAGTGAGGCAAGGCTGGCGTGAGGGAGAAGTTTTTGACTATGTGTAGGGCCATAGCTATCTTCATGGGCCGTGGAAAGCATGAAAAGCCATCTGGCCTAGTGTGGTGTCTTCTGGCAACATTTTTCTCACCAAGTGTAACTCCACGGGCCACTACACGGACCATGTAGCATCACACGGCCCGTGGAACCTCCCGTCAAAGTGACGAAACATGATTTTTCCAAAGTATCCCAACTTCAATCTTTTGACCAAATCTCACCTCACAGGCACTCCACACAACCCATGGAGTGCCACACAACCCGTGTGGGCCTCAGTGGGGCATCACTTTTCAAATTTTTCCATCCGTTCACTAATGGCATTTTCGTGAATTTAATTCATTCGAATGACTTTTTTAGACTTTCAATGCTATCTTAACCTCCTTAAAAATAAATAATATTCTAAAGGATCAAACTTATTACTCTCAACTTGAATACACTCTCAAATCCTCTCAAAATCCTCTACCAAGACCCCAATACAAATTCAAGGAAACTCAAGAACAAGTTTGGATTTCAAGACTCCATTCCAAGCTTCCATTATTTCCCAACTCAATTTCAAAAGACTCAAGGTCTAAGGTATATGGGTTTCAACAATTGGGTTCTTTCACCCATGGTGCCCAACCTCCATTTTTTACATAAATTGTATGATTCTAATTTTATTTAATACTTATGGGTCTTACTTATTATGAATGTAACTATGAACCACGTTATAGTTTCATAAAAAGTGTTATTGTTTAAGCATGTTTTGATAAAATGTTCGGTTTTGGATTCTTGAACTATGGATGATATATTTCATGACCTATGACTTGAATGACTTTATGATGATGAAAGAAACGTATATATGTGTTGATTTCATAGAAACTATCTATAGTGGTGTGAGTTTACCGTAACTAGTTGAGGTGGCGTAAATTGCCTCAACCATCCTAATGCGGGGTGGTATGCCCATTAACAAATTGAGGGGCTGATACCTCAATCACTTTGGATGGGGGGTGGTCATGCCCATCAACTGATTAGGGTGTTGATTCCTCAATCACTTGGGAGGGGGGTGGTGATGTCGTTAACCAATTGAGGGGTTGATACCTCAATGACCATGGATGGTAGGGTGTAACAACCATCAACCAATTGAGGGGTTAATTCCTCAATCACTTCCAAGGGGTAGCCTACCTTGGATTCCTAGTACTAAGTTTTCTTAGCTTATGATGATGGTCTCTTCCTACACATGTAATATGTTTTGTTTAAGCATGTTTTACTTCAAGAATCATTCATAGATTTCATATTGTTATTATGCTATCCATTGCTTATGATATTGCATTTTGCCTATGTTGCCTATCTCTTATTACATTGCATCCTGCATACTTAGTACATTCAAACGTACTAATGCATACTCTATGTCCACATGATGTTACCATGTAGGAACCAGAGCACCACTTGATCCTCCTCCTCCTCCACAGAGCTAGTATGATTCATCACAAGCAAGTTGGAGTCCTCAACTTCGAGAATATACTTCTCTTGATTTATGCTACGTATTGACTCTTCTTATGTTGGAAACGTATAACCATGAGGGTAAGCCCAGAGATTGTCTTGGCCCCTACTCCTATCTATGTATTCATGGTGTTGTTGGAAACTTATGACATGTTAATGCTATACTATTGGCTTGTTATGCTTCTATGGTATCAAAGATGTCTCATAGCCTCATATTTCCTCTTTTTCTATCTATTGTTGATGTATAACTGCTTCCACGACCAAGAATGTTTAATGATATGGTAAGAGGCTTATTTGGGGTTCCTTCGAGATCCCCATTCGCCGTGTCACATCTAGTCCCTAGGCTTGGGATCTAGAATTAAGCTTGAGACACTCGAATTTGGTTGAAATATTTCATTAAGTCTTTGAGAAGTTTTTGAGAGGGTCTTGAGTGATATAAAGTGAAAAAATGGCTAAGTATAGGTGTTTTAATGCATAAGAGGGTATGAGGCTATGACCCCAAGGCCCTAGGACTAAAATGAAAAACTAAGGAAAATAATACACTAGTCCTCGCCCTTGGCGGGACGTAGACCAAACATGACGTTCCTACAACACTAATCCATGCCCCAGGAGCATAGTGACAAGGGCGCAGATGGCCAATAGAAATCCAAAATTAGCGAAAATTATTTTTTCGCTACATCTCCTCTAAAATCGGTGTTATACCCATTTCCCATGTCCCGACCCAAGACTAGGGCCAAGACATGAAATAGTGAATGGGAAACCTGGAGGAACCCCCCAAACAACCCTCTTATCATATCAATCACACATCCTTAGTCGCGGAAGCAAAACATCAACAACAAGAGATAGGAAGAAGGGAAATGGGACTAAGGGAGTCTTGGATAATCATAACACATTCTAGAATCGAGATCATAGCATAATAACATCAATTGTTCCAACAACATCTTTAACGGAGATTGGGCTAGGGCCAAGATACTTTATGCTCACCCTCATAGTATCTAATGTTCAACATAAAAATATAGCAACAGCAGGAGTGGTATAGCTAGTGTCGTCAAACTTGAGGACTCACCAAAGCTTATCTTCAAAATGCCAAAACTAGCCACGTGGAGGATGATCATGAGGTGCTCCGGTTCCTACATGGTAACATCATGTAGGCATAGAGAAGGCATTAGTATGTTTGAATGTACTAAGTATGTAGGATGTCATGCAACAAGATATAAGCCAAATTTAAACTGCATAATCATAAGCAATTGATAAGTATCATATCAATATGGCATGCATGATCAATGCTTGAAGTAAAACATATTTGTAAATCATATAACTTGTATAGAACATAATACATGTGTTGCAGAGGACCATAACCATAGAACAAGCAACTATTACCCGAAATCCAAGGCATTGGAAGGTGATTGAGGTACCTACCCTGAATGTGGTAGTACGGGCGCATCTCACCCCCAGATGAAGTGGTCAAGGTACATACCCCTCGACGTGGTAGTACAGGCATGTCACCCCTCGACGAGGTGGCCAAGGTACGTATCCCTTGACACGGTAGTATGGGCATGTCATAACCTGATGACATGGTCAAGTTATATAACCCTCGATGTGGTAGTACGGGCATGTCACCCCCCGACGAGGTGATCAAGGCATGTCACCCCCTCAACAAGGTGATTGGTCATGTCACCCTCCAACAAGGTGTGGTCAACTTACAACATCGTAAATACTTTTCATGAATTAAATACATATATTCAATTCCTCAATCATCATGAGGTCCCTTGACTTATAAACCATGCATTAGATCATCAATAGCTCAAGAATCCTTGTCAAGATATTTTATCAAACACTTGGCGAGTGGATCATGCTAGTTCAAAATCATTATAATTCAAGAGTAAGTAATGTCAGAGAACTTATTGTAAATCAATAAACCAAAACATAGTAAAACCCTGATGTAATATACCTTGAAACCCATCATCAAATCTCATAATAGATCATAGTTTCATAGCCCAAAACATGCATAGTCACAATAGATAAATCATCTCATAGTATAAGCTTGAAATAGGTAGACATGTGTTACCAATCAACATTTCATAAAACCCCAACATAATTTGTAATCATAATTCATGATAAGTAATACAACTTAGGAACATGCAATTTTCATAAAAGGGAAGGTTGGGCACCAAGGGTGAAAGGACCCAATGGTTGAAACTCACGTACCTCAAATCTTGGGATTTCCTTGATGTGATTTCGAGGAGACTTGAAGCTTGAATAGATTTATTGAGATCCAAAAGTAAAATTGGGACACTTAAATTTGGATGAAATATTTGGATAAGTGTTAGAGAGTGTTTCGAGAGGGGTGTGAAGTGATTTAGATTTAAAAATAGCTAACTATAGGTGTCTTCAAGCATATGTGGGTATGGGGTCAAGACCCCTATGCCTTAGGACAATATAGGAAAATTAAAGAAGTGATAATACTACTCCATGACAGGTCCATGTCGCGGAGCGAACGTGGATGACACGAGCCTAAAAAGTGCGCAAAAACTTGCCTCGGAATGCCCGGAATTTTAAAATTGCATATATCTCAAAATCCATTTACTATTTTGAATATCCATTTTTATATTCTTGTTCAAGAGGAAAAAATTAGGGGGGAAGGGTCTAACCCTGATTTTAGAGCAACCGTATCAAAATTTGAAATTCCCAAATATCGATTCCTAGAGAGGTTTTTGTGTCACCTCTGCTACGCGTCTCTGTGTTAAATTGAGACTGTTATTTGTAGTTCGATCCAAGACTTCTAAGTCTTAGGCCTAAGTGTTCCCAAACGTGTTTTTACCTATACTAATCCAAATTTCACCCTCATATCATCTTGAATATTTCTCAATACTCACTCAAAACTTAGTCATATTTTCACTGCCCAAACTCAAGTCCCAAACCATCATCCCAAGATAAGGTTTTTCTTCAAAGTTCTTCTTTAAGTTTCAAGTCTCCACCTCCAATCCTCACCCAGTTCATCTCCAAGCTAAGGTATGTGGGTTTCTTTCATGGGTTCCTTTCACCCATGATACCCAAGCCTTTTTTACTCAAATTGCATGATTTAAAGTTGATTTACAAATGGGTGTTGTATATTATGAAATTCACTGCACATTATGTTAAAGCTATGTAAAGTTTTTTTGACTGTTTTGCCATGTTCTGAGCTATAAATCTTTGATCTATTGTTATATATGAGAAGGGGTTTTGATGTACATTGCTTGAGGGTGTTGAAAGGTATTGATTGATAGTTTTACAATGGATTTTCTTACATGATTTTATCTCTATATTTTTTGACTTTATACTAGCATTACACACCCTCTAAGTGTTTGATAATATGTATGGATGTGGTTTCTTAAGGAGATGAAGGTCCAAGCATGAGATATGATATGATTGACTATATGATGATGATGAGATGAGCTTATGTATATGATATACTCTATTAAAGAGTTACATTAGACCATATCCGATCCGGGGGATAAGATCCCAGGTAACCAAGATTGGGGTTTGTGCTCATCAACCATGTGAGGGGTTTGCACTTCGCCACCGTGGTGATAAGGTGTGATTATCATCAACCATGTGAGGTGCTTATACCACACAACCACCAAGGGGTATTTACCTTGAATAGCTATGGTCTCTTCAACACATATGATTTCCTACATAAGTATAAGTTACTTAAGCATGATTTACTTTAGCATTTTTTATACATGCCATCTTGTTTTATGCCTATTGCTTACTATTATGCATTTTGATTATGATGCCTGTCTATTGTTGCATTGGATACTACATAATTAGTATATTCAAATGCACTAATGCATATTCTATTCCTAAATGATGTCACCATGTAGGAAACGGTGCCCAAGTTGATCACACTTCTGCTCCACGTGGCTAGTTTGGTACTACTCAAGCTTGTTGGTGAGTCCTCCACTTTGGGGACCTTAGTTTATGTTGCTCCTATTATGTATTTAGAGATTCTTCTCTAATGTATATTTGACTATGAGGGTGAGCCCAATTACTTGTCTTGGCCCCCGTTCTTATCTATTTATTAGAGGTGTTTGTTGGACACATTATATATCTATTATATGAGCTTAACTCTTGTCTCTTGATTATGATGATATGGAAGTGTGTTCCCTTAGCCCAGGTTTCCCCACTTTTGTCTCTTGATGCTTGTTTTTTTGCTTCAACTGCCAAGGATGTATAATGACAAGTTGAGTGGCTTCTTTGGGGTTTCTTCAGGTTCCCCATTTATCGTGTCATGTCTAGGCCCTAGGCTTGTGTCATCACAAACTTGGTTTCAGAGCACTAGGTTGATATATCCTCGGAGTCCAACGCATCGCTTCGATTAGAATCCTATTCATGGTTGTGAAGCATGCATGACTATGAATAGGAGGCTATGAGACATTTTAGGAAATGTTTCCCTTCTTCATGTTCTAAGTCATGCTATAGAGTTGTGGTAAGTTTTTCCCCTAATGATTGTTCTTTGCTATGCTAGATTTACCAAACACTGAAGAAAGACAGGCCCAAACTCCCGACGAGAAATCTACCAATGGTGAGCTCCGGGATACTCTCACTATGCTTGCCTAATTTGTGGTCAACCAAGTCAATCAAGGGGCCCAAGCCCCTCATGTACTACCCGGGAGGCTAGGGTAACAGACTTCAAGAGGATGAATTCTTTGGCATTCTATAGGTCAAAGGTGGATGAAGATCCACAAGAGTTCATTGATGAGATCTACAAAATCTTAAATATTATGGGTGTTGGGCCAAATGACAAGGAGGAGTTGGCGGTGTACCAACTCAAAGGGTTAGCTCAAATGTGGTATGATCAATCGAAGGGTGAGAAGGGGATTAGTAATGTGCTGCTTTGGGAGGAGGTCAAATTGGCCTTCCTTAGTCGGTTTTTCCTTCTTGAGCTTAGGGAAGCAAAGTTGGTAGAGTTTATTAACTTAAAACAAGGTGTTATGAGTGTGAGGGAGTGTGCTCTTATGTTTAATCAACTTTCAAAGTATGCTCCTTGTTTGGTGGCCCATCCTAGATCTAGGATGAATAAGTTCTTGATGGGGTCTCTGACTTGGTAAGTGAAAAATATCGGTCCGCTGTGCTAATTAGTGACATGGACTTGTCTCGATTGATGACCTATGTCGAGCAAATAGAGGAGGAGAAATTGAGGAAAAGAAGGGGGCTTGAGGCCAAGAGGACCCAATTTGAGGGTAAATTCCAAAAGGGTGCCAAATTTTGTCAAGGCCAAGGGCTTTCTCATACTACTAATAGGGGCTTTGCAATGACTTCCCTAGGCCTCAAGGTGTTGGTGGGGTAGCTCTTATTGATGTGTGCCCTAAATATGGAAAGATCCATGGCGGCCCATGTTTGAAGGGTTCTAATGCATGCTTTGAATGTGGGGAGCTTGGTCAGAAGAAGATAGAACTGTGGCAAGGACTGTGGTGCAAATACAGTCCCATTGGGTAGAGGTGGTCCTCAAGGTGCTGCCTTAAGGCACAATTGATTTTATGCATTACATGGGACGCAAGGGTTTGGTGAGATCCCCAATGTTGTTACTGGTATGTTGAAAATCTTTGACTTTGATGTGCATGCTTTGATTTATCCAGGTGTCACTCTTTCCTTTGTTACCTCTTTTGTTGCTAAAAAGTTCCATGTTTACCCCTAGATGTTGCATGAGTCATATGAATTGTCTACTTCTACTGGTGCCTCAATTGTTGCTAGGAAAGTTTATAGAAGTTATCCTATTTGCAGTTTGCACAAGTTGTTGCCCTGTGATCTTGTTGAATTAGAAATGGTTGATTTTGATGTCATACATGGGATGGATTCGTTGCATGCTTACTATACTTCTATTGATTATAGAACTCGTAGGGTCAAGTTTCAATTTCCAAATGAACTCATCCTTGAGTGGGAGAGTCAAGATGTGGTGGTCAAGAGTAGATTCATTTCATGCATTAAAGCCCGTAAGTTGATCTCTAAGGGGTGTCTTTATCATCTTGTGAGGGTAAAAGATGTAGAGTCCAAAGTCCCTTGCATAGAGTCGGTTCCAGTTGTAAATGAGTCTTTTGATTTCTTCCAAAATGACCTTCCCTGTGTCCCTCCAAAAAGGGAGATAGATTTTGGCATATATAACCTTCCCAATACTCAACTTATCTCTATTCCCCTTATCATATGGCCCCGGCGGAGCTGAAGGAGTTAAAAGAGCAATTGAAAGATTTGTTGGAGAAGGGATTCATTAGACCTAGTCAATACCCTTGAGGTGCTCGGTGTTGTTTGTAAAAAGGAAGGATGGGTCACTTAGAATGTGTATTGACTACCAGCAACTATATAAGGTCACTATAAAGAGTGCATATCCTCTTCCAAGGATTAATAACTTGTTTGACCAATTGTAAGTGGCTAGTTTCTTCTCTAAGATTAATCTTCGGGATGGGTATCATCAAGTAAGGGTGAGGGAGTGTGATATTCCTAAGAAGGTCTTCCTGGCTAGATATGGGCATTACGAGTTTGTTGTGATGTCGTTTGGGTTGACCAATGCGCTAGCCATCTTCATGGACCTAATGAATAGGGTCTTCAACCTTACCTTGATTCCCTTGTTGTGGTCTTCATTGATGATATTTTAATCTACTCACATAGTAGGGAGGAGCATATGGTTCATTTTAGGATTGTGTTGTAAAGGTTGAGGGTGGAGAGATTGTATGCTAAATTTGACAAGTCTGAATTTTTGTTGAAGGAGGTTGCATCCTTAGGTCATGTGGTGCTAGGGGATGGTATAAAAGTGGATCCTAAGAAGACCGATGTGATTAGAAATTGGCCTACACCATTGACCCCGTTGGATATTAGAAGCTTCCTGGGCCTAGCAGGTTGCTATAGAAGGTTTGTGAATGGGTTCTCCTCCTTTGCTTCTGCTATGACAAAATTGACTCAAAAGAAGGTTAAGTTTCTGTGGACCGAAGAATGTGAAAGAAACTTCCAAAACATTGAAAGATAAGCTTATGTTCGCTCCTATATTGTCACTATCGGATGGGCTTGAGGGTTTTGTTGTGCATTGTGATACATCTAGAGTTGGTTTGGGTTGTGTGCTAATGCAAAATGGTAAGGTCATAGCTTATTCTTCTAGACAACTCAAAGTGCATGAAAAGAACTATCCTACCCATGACCTTGAATTGGCCGCCGTGGTGTCTGCATTAAAGATTTGGTGTCAATATTTATATAGGATGCATGTTGATGTCTTCACCGATCATAAGAACCTCCAATATGTTTTCACTCAAAAAGATCTCAACTTGAGGCAAATAAGGTGAGTAGAACTTCTTAAGGACTATGAAATACATGTGCATTACCATCCCTGTAAGGCAAATGTTGTGGCGGATGCTTTGAGTTGGGTATTTATAGGTAGCGTAGCTTATGTTTATGGTAGTGATAAGGAGATGGCTAGGGAAGTGCATCAATTGGCTAGATTGGGGGTTAGGTTGGAAGAGGTTGGGGATAATGGTGGTGTTGTTGTTTATAGGTCTAAATCTTCATTGGTTGATGAGGTGATAGCAAAACAGGATCTTGACTTCTCGTAGCTCGAATTGAAGGCCTTAGTAAAAGAGGGCAAAGTAGAGGTTTTCTCCCAAGGGGGAGATGGTGCCCTTTGGTACCAAGGTAGGTTGTGTATGCCTTGTCTTGATGGTTTGAGGGAGAAAATCCTTGATGAGGCCCATAATTCCTCTTATTCTATCCACCTCGGTTCCACCAAATGGTATAGAGACTTGAGGGATGTGTATTACAGTGGACGCATGAAGAGGGACAATGCAAAATTCGTTTCAGTTGCCATAGTTGTCAACAAGTCAAAGCCGAATATCAAAGGCCGAGTGGCCTAACCCAAGGCATGCAGATTCCCACTTGGAAGAGGGAGTGATTAATTTGGATTTTGTGGTTGGGTTGCCCAAGACTAGAAAAGGTTTTGATTCCATTTGTGTGGTGGTTGATAGGTTGACAAAATCAGCTCACTTTCTACTAGTTAAGACCACATATGGGGCTGAGCAGTATGCAAGGTTGTACATCCATGAGATAGTAAGGTTGCAGAGGATTCCTTTGTCCATCGTATTGGATCGTGTCTCACAATTCACTTCACACTTTTGGAGGTCTTCTCAATGGGGCCTTGGTACAAAAATTCACCTTAATACGACCTTCCATCGTCAAATGGATGGCCAAGCCAAAACGACAACTCAAGCCCTTGAAGATATGCTTAGGGAATGTGTATTGGAGTTGAGGGGTAGTTGGTATGACCGTCTTCCTTTGATTGAGTTTGCCTACAACAATAGAAATCATTCTAGTATTAGTATGGCTCCTTTTAAGGCTCCTTATGAGAGGCATTATCGATCACCCGTTGGTTGGTTTGACGTGGGAGGGATGGCTTTATTGGGACCAGATCTTATTATGGATGCTCTTGAGAAGGTTGGGATGATTAGGGAAAGGCTAAGAACAACCCAAGTTCGTCAAAAGTCTTATGCCGATGTGAGAAAAAGAGACCTTGTATTCAAAGTGGGCGATTGGGTTTATTTTAAAATTTCTCCAATGAAAGGTTTGGTCCGTTTTGGTAAAAAGGGGAAGTTGAGACAAAGGTATGTTGGTCCTTATGAGGTGATAAAGAGGGTTGGCAAAGTAGCTTATGAGTTAAAGTTGCCTAGTGAAATGAGTTTGGTTCATCCGGTGTTCCATGTCTCTGTGTTGAGAAAATGTGTTAATGATCCTAGTGCTATTGTGCCTGTCGATGTTATGGGTGTTGTTGAGGATAACTTGACCTATGAGTAGGTTCCGGTTCAACTCCTAGATAGGCAAGTAAAGAGATTGAGGAACAAGGAGGTGGCATCCGTTAAAGTCCTATGGAGGAACCAACAAATCAAAAGTGCTACTTGGGACGCCAAGCGGACATGCAAAAGTGGTATCCTTATCTTTTCTACTCCACTCAAGCCTAAGGTACCAATTCCAAGTCCCCTATGTGATGTCAAGTATCATGTTTTAGCCTAATGTCATTCATATGCATTCATGTTTAAGTTGGCAAGTTATGATGATTCTACACTTATGTTGAGATGTTGAAAATGGTATTTTTAAATGTAATGTTGCATTTTAGTTGGGGCTGGTTGTTATGATCATTCTTGTCTTGTATGTCCCTTTTACATTCGGGGACGAATGTACTCAAGGGGGAGATATTGAAACGACCCCAAAAAGTGCTCGAAAATGTGCCTCGGAATGGTTGGAATGTTAAATTTCCATATATCTCAAAATGTGCTTGCTATTTCGAAAATCTCACTTCATAATCTTGTTCAGGGGGTCAAAATTAGGGGGAGAAGGGTCTAAAGCTGATTTTGGAGCAACCATATCCAAATTCAAAATTCCCAAATGTCGATTTCCAGAGAGGTTTTCATGTTGCCTTCCCAAAGCGCCTCTTTGGTAAATTGAAATTGCTTTTTAGTTCGGTCCAAGACTTCTTAGTCTTGGGCCTAAGTGTTCCCAAATGTGTTTTTACCTATACTTAGCCAAATTTCACCCTCACATCATCCTAAACATTTCCCAATACTCACTCAAACACTTAGTCATATTTTCACTCCCCAAACCCTCATCCCAAGCTAAAGTTTTCCTTCAAAGTTCTTCTTCAAGCTTCAAGTCTCCATCCCCAATCTTCACCAAGTTCATCTCCAAGCTAAGGTATGTGGGTTTCTTTCATAGGTTTCTTTCACCCATTATAACCAAGTCTCCTTTTACTCAAATTGCATGATGTAAAGTTGATTTACAAATTGGTCTTTCATATAATGAAATTTGCTGCACACTATGTTAAAGCTATGTAAAGTTGTGATTGTTTTGCCATATTTTGAGTGATAAATCTTTGATCTATTGTAAGATTTGAGAAGGGCTTTGATGTATATTGCTTGAGGGTGTTGCAAGTGTTGATTGATGGTTGTACAATAGATTTTCTTGCATGATTTCATCTCTATATTTCATAATTTTATAATAGCATTACACACCCTCTTAAGTGTTTGATAAAATATCCAGATGTGGTTTCTTGAGGATTGAAGGTCCAAAGCATGAGACATTATACGATTGACTATATGATAATGAAATGAGCTTATGTATATGATAAACTCTATATAAAGTGTTACATTAGACCATACCCGATCTGGGGGGATAAGAGTCGGGTAACCAAGGTGGGGGTTTGTACTCATCAACCATATGAGGGGTTTGTACTTCGCCACTTTGATAATAAGGTATGATTATCATCAACCATATGGGGGATTTGCACCACACAACCACCAAGGGGCTTGTACCTTGAATAGCTAGCTTGGTCTCTTCTACACATGATATCCTATATAAGTATGAATTACTTAAGCATGATTTACATAAGAATCGTTCATACATAACATCTTGTTATATTATGCCTATTGCTTACTATTATGCATTTTGATTATGATGCCTATCTATTGTTGCATTGCATCCTACATACTTACTACATTCAAACATACTAATGCATACTCTATGCCTATATGATGTCACCATGTAGGAACAAGTGCCCAAGTTGATCATCCTCCTCCTCCACATGGCTAGTTCTGTACTACTCAAGCTAGTTGGTGAGTCCTCCACTTCGGGGACCTTAGTCTATGTTGCTCCTATTATGTATTGAGACATTCTTCTTTGATGTCTATTTGACTATGAGAGTGAGCCCAGTTACTTGTCTTGGCCCCCACCCTTATCTATGTATTAGAAGTCTTTGTTGGACACATTATGTATCTATGATATGGGCTTAACTCTTGTCTCTTGATTGTGATGATATGGAAGCGTGCTCCCTTAGCCATGGTTTCCCCACTTTTGTCTCTTGATGCTTGTTTGTTTTGCTTCCGCGGTCAAGGATGTGTAATGACAAGTTAAGAGGCTTGTTTGGCGTACCTTTGGGTTCCCCATTCGCCATGTCACGTCTAGGCCCTAGGCTTGGGTCATGACAGCAGATGCTCACAGGAATTGAAAATTTGGCGAAAATCATTTTTCGCTAAGGGTATTCTAAAATCCGGGTTATACCCATTCCCCACTCAATTTTTCCCCCTTATCGAGAATATGAAGTTGGATTTTATATATCATACAAAAATTTTGAGATATATGGAAATTATGATTATGGTCATTTTCGAAGCACATTTTGGGGCCTTTTTGGGGTGTTTCAATGTCTCCGCCTTTGGAACATTCATTCCCGAATGTCAAAGAAACATACATAAGAAAAGTAATCAATGAAGATTTTAGCCCGACATGAATGCAACAAACGCATTTAAACATCATTTTAAAAACTTCAACATGAATGTCAAAATTACCATAAACTTGTCAACATAAACAAGAATGCATGCAAATGACATAGGACTGAATCTTAAGACTTGAAATCATATGAGGGAACTTAAATTAATTCCTCCGTCTTGTGTAGAATGGAAAGCGATATGGGTAACACTTTTGCATGTCCACCTTATTTTCCCATGTGGCACTTTCAACTTGTTGGTTTCTCCAAAGGACCTTGACGGAAGTTACATCCTTGTTTCTCAACCTCTTCACTTGTCTATCTAGAATTTTTACCGGAACATCCTCATAAGTCAAATTATCTTCTACCACACCCACAACATCCAAAGTTACAATAGCACTTGGGTCACCCATAAACTTTCTCAACATAGATACATGAAAGACAAGATGAACCATATTCATATCACTGGGAAACTCCAACTCATAAGCCACCATACCAATACTCCTCAACACTCTATAAGGACCCACAAATCTTGGGCTCAATTTACCCTTCTTGCCAAATCGGATTACACCCTTCATGGGTGAGACTTTCAAGTAAACTCAATCACTAACTCTAAATTCAAGATCTCTCCTTCTCGCATTGGAATATGACTTTTGTCTACTTTGGGTTGTTTTCATCCTCTTCCTTATCAACCTCACCTTCTCCAAGGCTTCCATGACCATATTTTGACCTAGACCCCCACTTCAAACCACCCAACCGGTGATCTACAACGCCTACCATAAAGAACTTCAAAAAAGGAAACATACCATTGCTTGAGTGGTAGTTACTGTTGTTAGTAAATTCAAGGAGCGGAAGATGTTTGTCCCAACTAACGTTAAACTCCAAAACACAAGCTCTAAGCATATCCTTAAGAGTTTTGATAGTTCTCGGCTTAGCCATCTGTTTGAGGGTGAAAGGTCGTACTAAGTTTTACGTTGGAACAAGACCTCTTTGGAAAGACCTCCAAAATTGAGAAATGAATTGAAAACCACAATCCAAAATGATAGACAAAGGCACCCCATGCAACCTAACCAACTCATCAAAGTACAATTTGGCATAATATTTTGCACCATAAGTAGTTTTGACCAGTAAGAAGTGAGCCGACTTGTTATTCTATCCACAACAACCCAAATAGAATCAAAATGTTTCCTAGTCTTAGGTAACCCAACCACAAAATCTATGTTCATTTCCTTCCACTTCAAAGTAGGAATCTCTATATCTTGGGCTAGGCCACCTAGCCTTTGATGTTCGGCTTTCACTTGTTGGCAATTATGACATCCGGATATGAACTTGGCAATGTCTCACTTCATACCACCCCATCAATACACTTCCCTCAAATCTCTTACATCTTTGTAGAACCCGTGTCAATGGAATAGGAAGAATTATGAGCCTCATTTAAAATATTCATTCTCAAGTCATCAACACTATGCACACATAATCTACCTTGGTACCTAAAGGCACCATCTCCCGCTTGGGAGAAAACCTCCACTTTACAATTCTTCACCAAGGCCTTCAACTCTAACAAGGCAGGGTCAAGTTCTTGTTTTTCCTTTACCTTCTCAATCAATGAAAACTTAGAACCATCAACAACCACAGTACCACCATTATCAAATTCCTCCAACCTAACCCCTAATCCATCCAACCAGTGAACCTCTCTAGCTACCTCTTTTCCACTATCATCAACATGAGCTAGACTACCCATAGACACCCTACTTAGAGCATCGGCCACTACATTAGCTTTGTCGGGGTGATAATGCACACTTATATCATAATCCTTAAGGAGCTCTAACCACCTTCTTTGTCTCAAGTTAAGACCTTTTTGGGTGAACACATACTGGAGACTTTTATGATCAGTGAACATATCAACATGAACTCCATACAAATAATGACACCAAATTTTTAAAGCAAATACCACGGCGTCCAATTCAAGATCATGGGTGGGATAATTCTTCTCTTGCACCTTAAGTTGTCTAGAGGCATACGCTATCACCTTACCATTTTGCATCAACACACACCCCAAACCAATTCTTGAGGATCACAATACACATCAAATCCTTCTAACACTTTTTGGTAGAGACAAGATAAGAGCAGAGACAACCTTATCTTTCAAAGTTTAGAAACTCCTTTCACACTCATCGGTCCACACAAATTTCGCCTTGTTTTGTGTCAACTTAGTCATAACAGAAGCCATAGAAGAGAAACCATTTACAAACCTCCAAAATAACCCCTGAAACCCAAGAAACTTCTAATGTATGATAGAGTCAAAGATCTAGGCTAATTTCTAATCACCTCCGTCTTCTTAGGATACACTTTAATGCCATCACCCGATACCACATGACCTAGAAAAGTAACCTCTTTCAACCAAAACTCAGTTTTTCCATATTTTGCATACAACGTCTTCGCCCTCTAGATTTGCAACACCACCCTCAAGTGATCCACATGCTCCACCCTAATATGGGAATAGATCAATATATCATCTATAAAAAAACCACCACAAATAAGTCAAGGTAGGGTTTTATGACCCGATTCATAAGATCCATGAATATAGTTGGTGCATTAGTTAACCCAAAGGACATAACGACAAAAGCAAAGTGTCAATACCCAATCTAGAAAGCTATCTTGGGAATGTCACACTCCCTTACTTTCACTTGGTGATACCCGGACCGAAGATCAATCTTAGAGAAGTGACTAGCCCCTTGAAGTTGATCAAAAAGGTCATCAATGATTGGTAGAGGGTACTTATTCTTTATGGTGACTCTATTAAGTTGCCAATACTCAATGTACATTCTAAGAGAACCATCCTTCTTCTTCAAAAATAGCACCGATGTACCCCAAGGTGACTTACTAAGCCTTATAAAAACCATCTCCAATAAATCTCTCAATCGCTCCTTCAACTCCTACAATGTCGCTAGGGCCATACGTTAAGGGGGAAAAGAAATAGGTTGAGTGTCGGGAAGAAGTTCTGTACCAAAGTTGATTTCCCTTTCGGGAGGAACATCGGGAAGCTCATCAGGAAAGACATCAAGAATCTCATTAACCATCGGAACCAACTCTATAGGAAAGACCTTAGAATCAACATCCCTAACCATCACAAGATGATAGAGACAACCCTTAGAAATCAACTTTTGGACTTTAAGACAAGAAATGAATCTACCCTTGACAACCACATCACAACTTTCCCATTCAAGGACGGGTTCATTAGGAAATTGGAATTTGACCCTACAGGTTCTACAATCAATAGATTCATAATATGCATGCAACCAGTCCATCCCAAGAATAACATCAAAATCCACCATATCTAACTCAACAAAATTACAAGGCAAGATTTTATGCAATATGAATAAGAGACAATTTTTATAGACTCTTTTAGCAACAATAAACTCACCAATGGGAGTAGACACTTCATAGGGCTCACACAACAATTCGGGGCTAACATGAAGCTTTTTGGCAACAAAAGGAGTAATAAAAGAAAGAGTGGCACCCCGGTCTATCAAAGCATACATGTCAAAATCAAAAACCTTTCACTTACCGGTGATGACATCGGCCACCTCATCTACCCCTTATCTCCCTTGAAGAGCATAGAACCTCTTTTGCCTTGGGGAACCACCTTGTTGGTCTCCTCTTCCCTTTAGACCCACATTTGCACCTTGGCCTTGTGGACGACCATCTTTACCCTTGTTTTGAGTACGAGGAAAATCAATCACCATATGACCCACTTCACCATATCCAAAGCAAGCATTATAATTCTTCAAGCATGGACCATTATGACTTCTTTCACACCTTGGGCACCTAGGATTGGAACCCCACCACCACCACCTTGGAGTCTTTTATTATCATTAGCAAACCTCTTATTAGGAGCACTGGAATACCCTTGGCCTTGGAACTTGTGGCCTTTAGGAAACCGGCCACCCATGGGATTTTGGAATCCACCTTCAAAACGGGCCCTCTTGGCCTCACTACTTCTTTTCTTCCTCAAATATTCCCCCCAAACATCCATATCACCTATGAGCATGGCGGTACAACACTCATCATTCACCAAGTTGGACACACTTGACACAAATTTGTTCATCCTAGACCTCGGCTCAGCAACCAATTGTGGGGCATACTTGGAGAGTTGGTTGAACTTGAGGGCATACTCCCTCACACTTATAGACCCTTGCTTTAGATTCATAAGTTCCATCATCTTCACCTCCCTTAGCTTAATAAGAAAGAACCGGTTGAGAAATGTCACTTCAAACTCTTCACAAAGGATAACATTATCATTCCCCTTCTCTATCTTCGATCGAGTGAACCATATTTGAGCGACCCCTTTTAGTTGGTAGGCTGGTTACTCTGAATTTTCCTCCTAGTTACCCCTATAGTGGATAACACCTTATACCCCTCATCAAGAATTCTTATGGATCCTCATCCAACATGGACCCATGGAACTCTAGTGGGTTCATTATAGTAAAATCCCTCACCCTAGAGGCCAGAGTAGGAGCATAAGGGGCTTAGGCCCCTTAGTTGATTTGATTAATCATGGCATGGGACAACATGGTAATACAATCCCCGAACTCTTCATGGGCCACTCCCCCATCTTGATGAGCTTGAGGAGCGGGAGGGGCCGGTTACTCTTCTGGTGCACTTCTTCTTGGAATAGGCATGATCTAGAATAGCAAAGAACATTTGTTAGAGAAAAAGCCTTACCTTGCTCCTAAAGCATGACATAGATCATGAAAAGGGGAACCATTTCCTAAAACGCCTCATGGCCTCTTACTCATAGTTGTGGTGCACTTCACGACCATGAACAAGACTGTAATCGACACACTGTTGGATTTCGAGGACCATTAACAACCTAGTGCTCTAATACAAAGTTCGTGGCCACTCAAACCTAGGGCCTAGATGTTACACGGCGAATGAAAAACTTGAAGGAACCCTAAGCAAGCCTCTTAGAATATCAATCACACATCCTTGGTCGCGGAAGCAAAACATCAATAACAAGAGACATAAAGAAGGGAAACAAGACTAAGAGAAGTCTTAGATAATCATAATACATTCAAGAATCGAGATCAGATTGGGAGGGGGCCAAGACACTTTCCGGGCTCACCCTCAAAGTATCAAATGTTCAACATAAAGACATAAGAAAAGCATGACTAGCATAGCTAGTGTCCCCAAACTTGAGGACTCGCCAAAACTTATCTTTAAGATGCCAAAACTAGCCATGTGGAGGATGATCGTGAGGTGCTCCAATATCTACATGGTAACATTATGTAGGCATAGAGTATGTTTGTAAGTTTGAATATACTAAGCACGTAGGATGCAATGCAACAAGATATAAGCCAACTTAGTCAAAATGCATAATCATAAGCAATAGATAAGTATAATATCAATGTGGCATGCATGATTAATGCTTGACGTAAAACATGCTTGTAAATCATGTAACTTGTATAGAACATAATACATGTGTGGAAGAAGACCATAACCATATACCAAGCAACTTGTCACACCCCAAAGTCCCGTTAGGGCGGACTGGCACCCGTTGCCAATAAGGCCCGGGAGAACCAACCTGTAACTATGCGCTTTCTGTACATATTATAAGGGATTTCTACCTTTAACATGCCTTCAAGCACATAAATAGTGATAACAAGCCAAAAGAAAATGCATATGACTAGGCCGTTAGGGCCACGGTGTCTAAAGTACGAGACATAACTTCACTTTGCTTTACATAGTCTACAAAGCCTCTAAATAAAGAGAAACATCTGAAAAGGGTCGGGACAGGCCCCACCTCAACTAACTGTACAATATAAACATAAGCTTTAGACATATACAAAGCCCCGAAGTAACCTGGAGCTTGGTGACAGCAGCTGAATATCTTGTACTTCTACTGGGGAGATCTACTAGCACCTGTACCTACAGCATGAAATGCAGGTCCCCAATAAGGGACGTCAGTACAGGATAATGTATTGAGTATTTAAGGCAGGGTATATTGTATGTAAATTAATAGCCCAAATGAAACCATGCACCGGTGTAAGTTTGTGGACCACCTTTAGTTATACTGTGGGATCATGTACTTTATATTCTTTATATTACTTTACCTTTACTGTATAATCTGTGCACAGCTGTAAAACAAATGACCAACTGATCAGTGGTAAACTGTATCGGGATCGTCCCTATGCTAAGTTCTTTCTGAACCCCCTCGAGCTACCACCCGTAATACTATATCGGGATCGTCCCTATGCTAGGTTCTTCCGAACCCCTCGGGGTACCACCCATCAAAACTGTATACTGCATCCTTCAATTACCTTTGAGATGGTTCTTTTAGTGGTCACAACATTGGAGCTGTAAGACTGTATATGTAGCATATGCCATGGGGATGATCACATAAGACAATATGATAATGAAAGGAGTACATTACACAAATGATGCAATGCGAATGAAATGGAACAACTCGTGAACTTTATTCTGTAGCAGGAACTCATGTAACTTGGTGTCAAAGTATCTATACAGGTTTGAAGTTAACTATGTATGGAATCATATAAACATGTAAAAGAGTGGAGACATGGTTAATAGTTGTGTTGGAGTTGGCAATTGCCTTTATGTACCAACGAGAGATGTATGTTTCATGCCAAGTGATACCAAATCAAGCAACCTTACATACCTCGTCGTCGGTCCTTGTTACTATCTCAAGATAACCTTCCCTTATTCCAAACACTTATCTACAACATAGTAGGTGATAAAACTAGTATTAATAGCCAATAGGTACACCTTGGCATCCCAATCACATAAGAAAACAATACATAGGCAGCAAGCGGGTGTTTATAAACCCGGGCATATTCCTTTAACCTTTCCATCCCTAATCATATTTTCTAGTATACATTAGCATGTATACATCATGTACAACCTATTTTAAGTCCATAACAGCCTTACAACAGCCCACAAAGTACAACACATCACAATTCCACACAATCTAAAAACGGATAGCATAACGTTACTTCCCTACCTTTCGACGCTGATAACTTGAAACCTATTCCAACTTTAACCAAACTGTTCCAGCAACATTTACACATATAAATAGACCTTAAACAGTACTATACATCACTTAAGAAGTCATGAAGTACATGAGCTAATAGCTTTACATACAACAGCCCGCAAGTTCCAATCAATATGACACTTAAGATAACTCGATAAACGTGCTTGTTAAATGAAACCAAAATCAGGGCAGCAACCTTAGGGTGATGCTTATAACTCAAACAATGTTAATAACATCAACTTCCCTTCATAATACAACTCACAAACCATAGAGAAAACACCAAAACAAAAGGAAAAGGTGCAGCAACTTTCTGCACAGAATCTATCCAACAAATTTCAGCAAGCGTAACTTGCATCTATTCCTTATTTTCCATGATAAAACTATACTAAACACACAACTATAATTACTTGCCTTTGTCTTCAAGGTTTAGGGGCTCCTTAAGAACCCTAAAAGAGTCATTTGGCTGCTTTACAGAGTTGAGAAAAGTTGAGAGGAAACATAGAGAGCAATCTGATTTGTTTTTTTGTGTTCAAGTGGACAATGGCTTGTGGAGCAGCTTTAGAGCTCTTTATATAGAGCTATTATGCCGACATTCCCTTAACACTTTGACCATATTAAACCACAAATAATCAATTTGTTTACCCACCAGCTTGGCCCTCAAACTTGGGCCTTTTTGGAGCACCAACTTGATGGACTTAGGCTGCCTATTTTCCAACTTTCACTCACTTAGTTTTGGTGCCAATTTGCTAAGTGTATGGTGATGTCTTTGGGCCTTTTTAATATTCTCCTTTGGCTGATCATATGTCCCATTTATGATACTAAAATATGGGCCAAAGTTACACTCTTAACAGGGACTTTATTCATAATCAAACTTAGACAAATTCGACGTCGAGCCTGGTATCGTTTAACTAGCGATTTTAAGCTAAACAAGTAGGTGACTCACCTGCTAACTTCTAAGTCCTACAAGAACCTCAATTCTTTTACTTCATTTAAGGCCATAATTTCCTTAATTCGACATAAAACACATATACTCGCGACTCCCTTACGCGTTAGACGCACATATAGCCCATTAACACACGATTCAAGCACTTTTAAAATTTAGCGTCAATTTGTCCAAACCATGTCATGTTTCATTTGCATTGTACTAGTATTGTAAGGTGTGGGGTGTTACATCCTCCTCCTCTTAGGAACAGTCGTCCTCGAATGTTGGCACAATTGGATAGCTTAACCAAGTTTAAACCTTTACTTACACAAATTTTGACAACACATTAAGTATTCAATCGCATGTACCTATTAGTGTCCCAATTCTGCATGTTGGACTTCCTCTTTAGCTTCAAATAAGTAAGGGTACTTTGATTTCATCGTGTGCTCAGCCTCCTATGTTATCTCTTCTGCTTGCTGGTTCCTCCAAAGTACTTTAACTGAAGCTATTTCTTTGTTCCTTAGTTTCTTAAATTAACGATCTAGAATAGCAATAGGTACCTCTTCATAGGTAAGATCTTCTGTAACCTGCACATCCTCAATACGAGTGATACGGAATGGGTCACTTATGCATTTTCGAAGCATTGAGACATGAAAAACTGGATGAACCATTGATAGCTCTTGGGGTAGCTCTAGTTCATATGAAACCTGCCCGAACTTCTTAATAATCTGATATGGCCCTATGTAGCGTGGACATAGTTTTGCCTTCTTACCAAATCTCATAACTCCTTTCATTGAAGACACCTTTAAAAATACCTAATCACCTACTGAAAATTCCAGTTCTCTTCTCCTGGCATTCGCATATGATTTGTATCGACTTTGGGCTGTTTCTAGTCGCTGTTGTATCACTTTAACTTTTTCCATGGCTTGTTGTACTAGATCTGGCCTAAATAAGGTGGTTTCACCCACTTCAAACCATCCAACTGGCAATCTACATTTTCTTCCATACAAAGCTTCATAAGGTGCCATCTTGATACTTGCGTGGTAGCTATTATTATAGGCAAACTCAATAAGTGGTAAATGGTCCACCCAACTACCTTTAAAGTCCAACGCACAAGCTCGTAACATATCCTCAAGTGTCTGAATAGTGCGTTCTACTTGACCATCTGTTTGAGGGTGGAAGGTTGTACTCAAATTCATTTGTGTCCCTAGACTCCTTTGGAAGGTCTTCCAAAACTTTTCAGTGAATTGGGCTCCTCGATCAGATATAATGGAGATTGGGACTGCATGTAGCCTGACTATCTCTTTGAGGTATAGCTTGGCATACTCTTCAGCTGTATAATCACTCTCTGACTGGCAGGAAGTGTGCTGACTTTGTGAGTCTGTCAACTATTACCCATATGGAATCAAACTTCTGAGTTGAGCGAGGCAAACCTGTAACAAAATCCATACTAATCATATCCCACTTCCATGTTGGAAGCTCTATACACTGCATATAACCTCCTGGCTTTTGGTGTTCTACTTTCACT